>SSNS01000074.1:2112449-2125476 GCA_006937985.1 Aphyosemion australe
CCGCCTGTCGATCTCACGCTCCACCCTTCCCTCACTCGTGAACAAGACCCCGAGATACTTAAACTCCTCCACTTGGGGCAGGACCTCGTCCCTGACCTGGAGAAGGCATTCTACCCTTTTCCGACTCAAGACCATGGTCTCGGATTTAGAGGAGCTGATTCTCATCCCAGCTGCTTCACACCCGGCTGCGAACTGCTCCAGCGAAAGCCGGAGATCACGTTCTGACGAAGCCAACAGGACCACATCATCTGCAAAAAGCAGAGACCTGATCTTTAGGCCACCAAAACGGATCCCCTCACCACCTTGGCTGCACCTAGAAATTCTGTCCATAAAAGTTATGAACAGAATCGGTGACAAAGGGCAGCCTTGGCGGAGTCCAACTCTCACCGGAAACGAGCCCGACTTACTGCCGGCAATGCGGACCAAGCTCTGACACTGGTCGTACAGGGACCTAACAGCCCGTATCAAGGGGCCTTGTACCCCATACTCCCAGAGTATCCCCCACAGGGCCCCCCGAGGGATGCGGTCGAACGCCTTCTCCAAATCCACAAAACACATGTAGATTGGTTGGGCGAACTCCCACGCACCCTCCAGGACTCCCCCAAGGGTATAGAGCTGGTCCACTGTTCCACGGCCAGGACGAAAACCGCATTGCTCCTCCTGTATCCAAGGTTCGACTATCCGACGGACCCTCCTCTCCAGAACCCCTGAATAGACCTTACCAGGGAGGCTCAGGAGTGTGATCCCCCTGTAGTTGGAACACACCCTGCGGTCCCCCTTTTTAAATAGGGGGACCACCACCCCGGTCTGCCAGTCCAGTGGAACTGCCCCCGATGTCCACTCGATATTGCAGAGCCGCATCAACCAACACAGCCCCACAACATCCAGGGCCTTAAGGAAATCCGGGCGGATCTCATCCACCCCCGGAGCCTTTCCACCGAGGAGTTTTTTGACCACCTCAGTGACCTTGGCTCCAGAGATTGGAGAGCCCAACCCAAAGTCCCCAGACTCTGCTTCCACACTGGAAGACGTGCCGGTGGGATTGAGGAGGTCTTCGAAGTACTCGGCCCACCGATTCACAACGTCCCAAGTTGAGGTCTGCAGCACACCCTCCCCACTGTAAACAGTGTTGGTAGTGCACTGCTTTCCCCTCCTGAGGCACCGGATGGTGGACCAGAATCTCCTCGAAGCCGTACGGAAGTCTTGTTCCATGGTCTTACATATCCAGTCTGCCTAATATATGTTAAAAAGGCCACCTCAGGTTTTTAGGGATTCTGAGATATCTCAAATTTAATTCCTACTAGTGCCGTTGTTATTATGGATATCCTTCATTATAATTTCTACGAGTAACAGCACAGCTGTTGATGTCTTCATTTGCAATTTTGACTAATAAGAACACAATTAGTACCAGGATCAATGAAAGTATCGCTAAATAGGAATTACAGAGGTCCGATTGCTGATTAAATGTGAAAACGGCTTGCCATAGCCAAGCTCACTCCCTGCGTGTCCTGCTTTCACTAATTTCCTCAACTTTCTGAAACGCTGTTTGTTTTTCTTTACTCCTCGTTTACAGGTTTGTCCCCATCAATACTTCAGGTCCCATCACGTTAATGTAACAATTGTCCCAGGCATTTTGCGTGCAGCACCTCCCTTCCTGCTTTCATAGCGATCGGACATTTGTGTGTGCGGCGCTGTGCCGTCAGGCTGGTATGGCATAGAGGCATGCGCACGCGTGTGTTCGTTTTTGCCATTTGTATCATCTTTGAATTTTACAGGGAAGCCAAAATGCTCCCATACATGCGACTTAAACAATGCCGGTTGTGGTTTTTTAAACTCCTCTCCTCCTCCACTAGCCATGACCACCGCTGTGCTTTTCTCGTTTGGATTGAACAGGTGGCGCCTCGGTCTTCCACGTGACCGATCCGCGGATCACGTGCATGCAGTTGCACCCCTAAAGCCCATATTTAAATGAACTAACGCAATCTTAAGCATATAGACCTTAAATCAGAATAGGACACCTGATAGTCTGAAAAAATAATACCTAATTTGGAAAAAATAATATCTCTGAGACCAAATTTAACACTTTTAATGGCCTTAAATTTGACAATTTTTATTTATCACTTTTTAATAATTTTTAAAACCCTGCAGATTTTTTTCTCTATTCTCTACTTACTTTTCGGGCTTTTTAAAACTTTTTAGCAATTTTTGCTCCTAAAACTTCAAATACATTCAGCACATTTTGACAATTAAGCTTAGTTTTAGCTTCAATTCAGCAGTTTCAGCTATTGTATTCAGCAATAAAGCATTCAAACGTATTTCTGCAAGAAATGCAATTTATCTAGTTCATTCTGCTGTGGTCTGTTGGGGTGTAGGCAGCTCTGACCGAGACAGGAAGAGACTGAACAAGCTAGCTACCAAAGCTAGCTCGGTTCTGGGCTGCTCACTGGATTCTGTTGAGGAGACGTGTGAAAGGAGGATGCTGGGGAAGATGACCTCCATCTTAAGAAACCCCTCCCATCCACTGCACTCCACTGTGGAGATCATGGACAGCTCCTCCAGAGGTAGACTGAGACATCCCAGATGTAAAACTGAGCGCTATCGTAGATCTTTCATCCCCTCTGCTGTAAGAGTGTATAACTCCTCAGTTTAAGCTGTGCTGGTATCATCCTGGTACACAATAACACCAATGCTATATTCAGTATGTGTTCTATACTTGTGCAATACCGGTGTCGGTACCAGATCTGCTCGGGTGCAAGATCGGCTCGGGGTCCTTCGCCTGCCGATGATGACGTCAAACTACGGCAAATCCACTCGGATTTCACACATAAGTTTTGGAAAGAGTTTAGCAGTTTTGTCTTGTTTCTTACCGCCTAAATATTTGCTTTATAGCTGTTTTTGTTATTAAAACACCATATTGTCGTAGTTTTGTAAAGAATGTGAAACTACATAAAACCAACACCAGACTTATTTACAGAATTAGCAGCCATTTCTGTTTTTATGTGGAATTCTGTATATTTTGTTAGTTCTAAAATCCATTCATTCATTCAAAATGTTGCTTGCTTTTTGTTCAATAAAGTTATTTTATTTTTATTTTGCCCCTTTTCATCAAAATCAAGAGCTGCTGAGGATCTCTGTTTATCAATTGATATTTTTGCTTTTATTTTACGTTTCCTTTTGCAAAACAAACATATTTTCCCCGAAAAGTGTTTGTTTTTGGACTACAGCACTACAACCACAAGGACTACAACCGCAATTTTGTTCAAACCAATCAAAATCTTCATTGTCAACGTGCTACCGTAACTTTTATGAACGTGGTATCGTAACTTCTGTAAGTCTTACGTTCAGCCAATCATCTAGTGTGACGTCATTGGCAGGCGCAGGACCCCGAGCCGATCTTGCACCCGAACAGATCTGGTACCGACACCGGATTCACATTGCTTGTCTGTGTCTCTTACAGTATGATGCATAGTGCTGATACCAAGTTTGTTTTCATCTTTTATTTGTGTTTTTTTTTTTAGTGATCTACGATTACAATACTAGATTACTGCCTATGTGTATATAGATGTATCCTTGTTTTTTTATCTTCTTCTAATTACACTTTGAGTGATGGTGCTGCTGTGACAAGTGAATTTCCCCACTGTGGGATCAATAAAGTCTATTCTATTCTATTCTTTTCTATTTACATCAACAGCTGAGACTTAGCCAAAACAATGGCGCCTCCAGTTTGTTTATCAGAATCTGCAGAAGCTCAGTTCTCAGTTCACAGAAGAGACTTTACCTCCTACCTTTAATAAAGATTCTTCTGTTGCCTCATAAAATGATTCCTTTTCACTTACAGGTTGAAAAAGATTTTTTTTCCCAAGTAATTTAATGCCTTAACTGCTTTCCAGGAATCTTTACATCAAGGAACAACATTTTTGTTTATGCTTATATTAGACCTGAAACACCACAAGTGATTCTATCTACTTGATGAATAATAATGGTTTATTATTCGTATAGTCACATATTAATATTACTATATTAAAAAATGAATGTTTTATCTATTTTCTTAACAGATCAAAAATATAATTCTTTCTTACGGGTCTGAGGAATGTGAAGACTGAGGGAGTTTGGTAAATGCCTAGTGGCACTTGTCCAATCCTGATTTGCCAAAAATTATCAACAATTAATGTTAAAAGGAGCTTATACTTCCTGTTCAAGTCAGTTCCTGCAGAACCATAGCCTGCCAAGCCATCCTATATATGTGAATATATAGTCTGGCCACAAACCATTGACGGCTCTCAGTCGTGAGGCGGGATCTACGGTTGTCTTTCAAAATGTCAGCACGCAATTGGATAGCGCTAGGACCAATCAGAGTGACGAACAATGTGACGTAATCACGGCGACGGAAAAGCGGGAGGCTTTAATGGCGTCTAACATCAATGATTTCTGTCATTTTTGTATGAAAAACACGCGACTATCAGGTGTACTGGGACATTGCACTACTTAGTTTGATAAAAATAAGAAGCCGCTAAGTATATCAGACAGACTTACGCACGTTGGAGTCTAAATAATCCAATGTTGATGACAAAGCCGTTTCAAACGAGCGTGTTTCCTGAGTTGCCGCCATGTTGCTTGGGTTCGCGGCCGCAGCGCTGACGTCATCGGCTACTCCCGCTCTGTGATTGGCCCAAAATATAGAGCGCTGTGATTGGCCCAACCAAAACTATAGCGAGCTGTGATTGGACAGCCACAGGCTGCGAGGATTCCTATGAAGCGTGCCTAGACCAAACTCTGCAAAGCAAGAATTTGGTCTAGTTCACTAGGCTAGCAGAACCAAAGACTTAAGCTAAAATTTATCCTACTGGAAGTCAAACCAGACTTTTGGTGGAATATTTTTAGTGAAATAAGAACCATCCTTTTGAACAAACAATTCAACCGGCAACCTCATCAGCCGGGAAACTGATAGCCTGCAAGCTCTAGAGATTATTTCTTGACCAACTGAGGGGAGTCAGAGGTAGCCACAAACTTCCAGAAGTAACACCTCGGGACGAGGAATTTCACCCGTTGGATCTTCGAGAAACCTCTACACCTGGGTTGGTAGCCTTGCACTGGCGTCGATGAATATAACTGATCATTTGTTAAACCTAAACAAATAATAACAGACAGCTTACTTTGACACCCAGACCATACAACCTTCCTAAGATTCTTAACAGAGGCTTGTTAATAACAGCTAATATCATTTTCCATCATTTTTTGTCGTTCACTTGATTTTACCTTGCACCATCATTTATAATCATTTTGTGGTGCATCATCATCAGTAGTAGTAGAACATAGTAATAAATTGATTTTTATAAACTATCTTCTCGACTCTGCCTCACATCATTATTATTTATAGAGTGTTGGGTCACTGGTCTGCCTAAAGAACCTGGGTTTTAACCATCAATCAAATATTAAATAATCAAGAATAGTGATAATTTATTAAAAGTAACTACCCAAATTAACGTTAGTTACTCTTAGTTTTTAAGCGAAATCTGCGTGTCACAAGTACATGGAGATCTGCTGATCTAAGCCTCCTGGACGGGACATACAGCTCAATAAAGTCAAAGATATGAGGGAGCCAAACTGTGCAGACATTTTAAAACTAGCAGTAATATCTTAAAATCAATCTTTGACAGGAAGCCAGTGAAGATCTGCCAGGACAGGGGTGATATGATCATATTTTCTTGCCCCTGTGAAAAGGCGAGCTGCCGCATTCTGGACATTCTGTAGGTGACCTAGCACTGACTGAAGTTTGGTTTATGCTGGACGCATGTACATTCCACGCGGAAATGAGACGCGCGGATGGAACGCACGTCAGAATTTGCAACGTTTATGGTTCCTTACTACCTTTTGCGGGTTGTCTCCACTGTGAGCCAATATTCTCCCAGACTGTAGGCGGCGGCATGGGGCTCTACGGCATGCATCCAACACTACACCATAGTAGAAGTAGAAATCACTGTTGTTTTACATTTATTTACTGCTATTTAAAGCGTCTTTTCCGAGTGTGACAGCAATTTCTCTCCACAAATTATTAATATTTGGATCACAGTGATCTTTATGGGCCAAATCATAGAGATGTTTGCATTTACAAACCTCTGCCACTACGAGCTCTTGCCAGTCTGCCATGTTTTTCCACGCGGGACCGTCCGCGTAGTTAGAAAATTTCCTAGGTGCGCGGTGCAGAAACTTTGGACCGCGTGGAGGGGTGTGGATGCTAAAATTACGTAATTTGGCGGACCTCGCGGACACGTCAAGCATAAACCGATGGTAGTATGAGGAAAGATCTCCGAGGCTACTATTTTGGTTGAGCAGTGCAGTAGAGGACCCAAAGACGATGATCTCAGTCTTTCTCTCGTTCAGTTTAAGAAAGTTGGTATCAAACCATGCTTGTACATCTTTAACACTAGAACTCCCAAAGAGTCGTCATTTGACAAGATCCCTCATCTCTACCAGAGAGTCGTCATTTGACGGGGCTGTTGTTATCTAGGATTCTTAATCACTTGTGGATGGTTGCCTTTGTTCTGTAAATGTGGCAATTACATGTGAATCGGTGGTGTAGTGACCACACCACACCCAAGTCTGTGTATGAGTATGACTTGTTTTCTACACCTGAAAAGCAGCTTTATCATAGGCGTTAGGAAGCATCTTTTCAAATGCAACTATAGAAAGTTCGTCTGCTAAAAGTCATTTATTCACAATTAGCTGAACAGTTCAAGTCGGCCTTGCAGTTATCCTGCCTGTGAGGCTCTAATGGCAGGCCTCTGTTGTTGTTGGTTGGTTGTGATTTCTGACCAGTACACACTTCCTACTCTGTTTATGTAACCATACATAAAAGGCATAACAGAAAATAATGGCAACAATGAAAAAACACAACATAAGTACACCAACAAAACCATACATTAGTTAGAAAAGGACTTGTACACCCCAAAGACAAGATATCACCAGAACACAAATGTGGAGTCATATATAAAATTCCATGCAAACAATGCAATAAAACATACATTGATGAAGTCAGATGGCAACTCAACACACAAACAGGAAAGGAAGTGATGCCACTAACAGTGGCAAAACTCTAAAGAAGGCTGCAGAGATAGTCCAAACATCAGTAAAAACAAGGTAAAAATAACACTTTTTCTGCATTAAAAAAGAACCATAATGCAGTGCAAACATGAAGATTACTGACGTGAAAAGCTAGGAGAACATAAGGATAAACTAACAAAACGATAAAACTTAACACCAAGAACAGGATCTTACAACGTAAATCAAAGAGCAGAGGGGATAAACACAAGGAAAAAAACTGAGGAAAAAACTAGACCAGGAGAATAGAAGATTCTAAACAAAAAAAAACTATTTCTAAGAAAAACGCAGTGCTCAAAGGCACAAAAACAGAAGCTAAATAAAACATGAAAATACAAAAATTACACAAAAAATAAGAAAGTGAAAACTGATGAGAAGTAAAATCTGAAATGATCAGAGGCTAGGGCTGGGAATGGCTGGACTGACACTGTTACAAGGGTGTGAGTATGAAAGCTGAAAGATAATAAATAGAGGGACAGAAAACACAATGATGCATAGGAAAAGGGGAGACATGGAACAGACATGGGAGACATAGGACAGAGGACATGAACAGTTGCACATTTTTCAGGATACCAGGCTAACCTTTTTTTTCATTTTTATTCTCATTTTTTTAAATCTTAATTCTTCATTTTATCTTCAATTTTTTATTATATTTTTACCTCTTTTATATTTTAATTGTTCTTTTGAAGTGACTCATGCTTTTTTTCATTAAGCACTATATAAAAAATCCTTTCCTGTCCTTTGTGTGCTTCTGTGAAGTCTTTGGATGGACAAGTTCAGTTGACCAGATTCAAGACAGGAGAGAGACAAGTAGAGCCACTGGGCCAGCCTGAAAGACTGACAACCCCAACACCCAAGCACATTCCATTGGCCATCATCTGTGGCTGGCTACATTTACAAATGAAAGGCAGCTAACGATCAGTGATTTAGTCATTGTTATCAAACCAAGTCGCCATTTGACGAAGCTCTGGTAGAGCTGAAGGAATCAGAAAATGCTTAGCCTGGCAAGCCATCCTATATATGTGAATATATAGTCTGGCCACGAACCATTGACGGCTCTCAGTTGTGAGGCGGGATCTACGGTTGTCTTTCAAAATGTCAGCACGCAATTGGATAGCGCTAGGACCAATCAGAGTAACGAACAACGTGACGTAATCACAGCGATGGAAAAGTGGGACCCACTAATGGCGTCAATGATTTCTGTCGTTTTTGTATAAAAACATGTGAATATCAGGTGTACTGGGACATTGCACTACTTAGTTTGATAAAAATAAGAAGCCGCTAAGTATATCAGACAGACTTACGCACGTTGGAGTCTAAATAATCCAATGTTGATGACAAAGCCGTTTCAAAAGAACGTGGCTCCAGCGCTGCCGCCATGTTGCTTGGGTTCGCGGCCGCAGCGCTGACGTCATCGGCTACTCCCGCTCTGTGATTGGCCCACAATATAGAGCGCTGTGATTGGCCCAACCAAAACTATAGCGAGTTGTGATTGGATAGACACAGCAGTGGTTTGGGCTGTGAGGGTTCCAATGAAGCGTGCCTAGACCAAACTCTGCAAAGCAAGAATTGGTCTAGTTCACTAGGCTAGAAAATGCTGGGAGTTTAGTGTTAAAGCAGTCGAACAAATCCTGTGAGAGACAGCCACTATTAACAGATACGTAAACCTGCAGGCCGTCCGCATATGTATGAAACGGGATCCCATACTTTCTGAAGACACTCCTTAAGGGCAGCATATATAAAGAAAAAAGCAGTGGACCCAGAACCGAGCCCTGGGGCACCCCAAAGTCCATCTGTGATGCTGACGATGAATATTTGACAAATCTCATGAGTCAGGTTCTCACACTATACGACCCAGTCTTCGGATACGACCTGACTGCTCACACTGTACATCTGGTAGCAACACGTCGGACCTTTATGTCCGAAAACCCAGAAGACCTGGAGGCTATTGTGTTTTTATTGATGTCTGTTATCCTTTGGGCTTCCCGTAGTAGGACTCGCAGGAGTTTATGGGGTTTGGAGGAGAAAGAAAGAAAGAAAGAAAGAAAGAAAGAAAGAAAGAAAGAAAGAAAGAAAGAAAGAAAGAAAGAAAGAAAGAAAGAAAGAAAGGAAAATATATTTTTGCCGATTATACCTTTAATTTTAGAATTTAGAATCCAGTGAATCAAATATGTTAATCACTTTTCTTTCCAGGTTTATTGATACACACATGATTCATGTACTCTTTATTGATCTGCATTTAACCATGATTTATGCATGTTTACATCAAGCTGTAAGTTCCAGCTAAAGCAAGAAGGTTTTGTTCTCATGTGAAGGTCTGGTTCTGGTGTCATAAAACTGTGTGCAAAGGGAGGTGAGAACACTTTGACCTAGGGACAGATAACAACAGCAGGAGAAGATACAGACAAGGACCAGTTCCGAGCCTGGCACCAGGAGAATCTCAGTCTCCAGGGAAAAACAGATTTATGACCCTGAGCTCTGATAGGCGGGCTCAGCAGGAGAAAGAATATAATCTGTGTGCATGCTGTGAAACTTCAGAATCACCATTATACGATGGGAGATGGTTGGAATCTCCCCAAGTGACACTGGGTTAAAATGAAGATGTAATAAAGAGTTTACGTTGATTGCAACGAGGCGGTCTTTATGGCTCGTGATTTCTTGTTTGATCAGAAGATTTTAACGAACCGGGAGAGTGGGAAAGGAAAGAATAAGTCAAATGCTGAAACAGCTCAGAGGAAAGAAGAAGACCGGAACCAGGATCACAAGGGCCTGAGAGGAGTGACATCAGACGAGCTGCAGAAAACCAGATTTGAGCTAAATCCATCAGAAAACAGAAAGAGACAAAAACATATTTTTTCCCACAACAAAAGAAAGAAAGAAAGAAAGAAGGAAAGAAAGAGAAAGAAAGAAAGAAAGAAAGAAAGAAAGAAAGTAAGTAAAACAATGTTTTAGGATCAGTGTAATTTGACATAAACATGACAAACACGCTTTCTTAACAATCCTTGTCATTATGTGTGGAGAAAAGTGTAAAAATAAAAAGAAACGACATGTGTTGATACAAAGATAGCCGGCGAGCCGTGTTGACGCATGTGCCGTGAGCAGTTCTGGTACTTTTTCGGTCGCAGCCGGGCGCTGCTTCAACAGTGTGATAGCCCCACGAAGGACAAGCAAAATATCAAACACGCCATAAATTTGTGCAAGCATATGATTGCTGATGGGTAGCTGGTCACGTGGTGTTAATTGCCTCTTGTAACCCCTGTATACTACACGATGCTCAGTGCAAAACTCGCCCCAATCTCGTAGATTCTCGCACAAGGGGAATATTGGCTCAAAAAAGTGGAAAAGTCGTAGCCTAGTGAACTAGACCAAATTCTTGCTTTGCAGAGTTTGATCTAGGCACGCTTCATAGGAACCCTTGCAGCCCAAACCACTGCTGTGTCTATCCAATCACAACTCGCTATAGTTTTGGTTGGGCCAATCACAGCGCTCTATATTGTGGGCCAATCACAGAGCGGGAGTAGCCGATGACGTCAGCGCTGCGGCCGCGAACCCAAGCAACATGGCGGCAGCGCCGGAGTCACGTTCTTTTGAAACGGCTTTGTCATCAACATTGGATTATTTAGACTCCAACGTGCGTAAGTCTGTCTGATATACTTAGCGGCTTCTTATTTTTATCAAACAAAGTAGTGCAATGTCCCAGTACACCTGATATTCACATGTTTTTATACAAAAATGACAGAAATCATTGACGCCATTAGTGGGTCCCGCTTTTCCATCGCTGTGATTACGTCACGTTGTTCGTTACTCTGATTGGTCCTAGCGCTATCCAATTGTGTGCTGACATTTTGAAAGACAACCGTAGATCCCGCCTCACGACTGAGAGCCGTCAATGGTTCGTGGCCAGACTATATATACACATATATAGGATGGCTTGCCAGGCTAGAAAAGTCGCACAGTGTACGCCCGGCTTAAGTAGGGTTTAGTAAGGATTCTTCACAAAGTTTTAAAAATGAGGCCCCTGAACCTTTGGGATGTGGCGACACGGGAGCGTCTCATCATGGATGGAGCTGTGTGATGCTGTCATGTCAGTATGAACCAGAACCTCTGAGGGAGGTTTCCACCCCTTGGGTCTAAGCCCATAAAATTAGGGTGTATCTATTAAATTGTCCAGGGAAGATTTTCTAATCAGACTGCATTATGTAGATGTGACAAAAATGATCAAAGTTCCCTCCTTCAGACCAGCATGACTCTGATCTGTGACTCATCATTGAGTTTTATATACTGAGGTCCGCATGAAGCACTAAATGGGTTCTGACTGTGTTGTTCTGCAGTGTCTCACAGGATGTAAACGCTCTGTTCTTGTGCTGTTCTCACTCAGGGTCCTGAGAACCATCATGTTCAGTACCACTTGCAGGTTTCCCTCAGACAAATACCAACACACACACACACACACACACACACACACACACACACACACACACTTTATATATATCTTATGAAATTGTTTTATTGAGTTTTTTTACCTAATAAATCAGATCACACAAGCTGCTGCAGACACCTGACAACCTCCCCTCCCCCTCCCCGCACCCCTGCTTCTGAAGTACAGCATCCATGGTTCTGGAGGTGAAGGGTGTGATTAACAACACACGCACACACGCACGCACACCTTAGCAAACCAATCCTAGTGTTTGCTGTGAACTCCATCCTAGAACAGCTTAATTGTTTCTCAGAACTGAACCCGTGGTAGGGGTTCGGACCGATCTGGTACTCACCCTTGAGTGTGTCTCCACATGGAGGCTGTGTAGTCCACCCTGTCAGCTCCTCCTGCGGGTAGATGTGAGCGCATACTAAGGCCGGGTTATCCGGGAGAAGCCTCCGCGGAGCTGTGATGGAGCACCGAGCATCCTGCTGCCCCCTATGACTCTGCGTCCTATTGTCTCCGCATAGCTCTGCTCTCTCGGATGGGAGGAGAGGAGGTGAAGAAGCAGGGAGAAGGAAGAGGAAAAGCCCTTCTCCTCCTCACCGCTCTGACCAATCACAGCGCTGCTCCTCCGGGAGCCGCGGCTGCTCGCTGTCTCCATACAGACTATGATGCCTTCAAGGGCTGACTGGTACGGTAGGAAACAACACTATTCTACCAATGATGAGTTCAATATGTTAGAGAGGAGATGTGTTTAGATTTGACCATGTTTAGCTTTATATATCAATGTTAGAAATAAATAACCATTTATTATGAGATATACAAAGTTAAACTTGAGTGACTACTATCAAATCTAAATCAAATTGAATGTGTTAAAATCAAATAAAATGTAAACTTAGCCCCCTAAAAACCCAAGCTTTTATATAAACTATTCAATTCAATTCAGTTTCTTCATAAAGCGCCAAATCACGACAAGAGTCGTCTCAAGGCTCTTCACAAAGTAAACGTTCCAATACAGTATAGTTCACTAAAAACAGTAAAAAAGTTTCCTATATAAGGAACCCAGCAGATTGCATCAAGACACTGACTAGTGTCAGTGTCTTGATGCAATCCTCATACTAAGCAAGCATGTAGCGACAGTGGAGAGGAAAACTCCCTTTTAACAGGAAGAAACCTCCAGAGGATCCTGACTCAGTATGAGCAGCCATCCGCTACGGCTCACTGGGGGTTGAGAAGACAGAGCAGACACACGCACACACACACACACACACACACACACACACACGCACGCACGCACGCACACACACACACACACACACACCATATAGATCAAGTAGTGTTTCTATAGCTACACTGTGATTTCTTAGTAGAAGTTCTATTTAGTAAGAGTAAGAGAAACTTTATTGTCTTTATCTGAGTGAATCTATAATTAATTCAATAGGTGAACTAATAGTAGCACATTCTATGTTAAAGAAAGGAAGATGTAATATCAGGAGAGGGAGACTGTTA
>SSNS01000074.1:2126055-2208249 GCA_006937985.1 Aphyosemion australe
TTATTAAGAGCTTTATATGTGAGAAGGAGGATCTTAAAATCTATTCTGAATTTAACAGGCAGCCAATGTAGGGAAGCTAAAACAGGAGAGATGTGGTCTCTCTTTTTAATTCTCATCAGAACTCTAGCTGCAGCATTTTGGACCAGCTGAAGACTTTTGACTACATTCTGTGGACCTCCTGATAGTAATGAATTACTGCAGTAATCCAACCTTGAGGTAATAAATGCATGAACCAGTTTTTCAGCATCACTCCTGGAAAGGATGCTTCTAATCTTAGCAATATTCCGAAGGTGGAAAAAGGAAATCCTACAAACCTGTTTAACGTGGGATTTGAATGACATGTCCTGGTCAAAGATAACACCGAGGTTCTTTACTTTGTTCTCGGAGGCTAATTTAATACCGTTTAGATCAGGTGACTGACTAAGCAGTTTCCTTTTCTGAGGTTCTGGTCCAAAGATGATAACTTCAGTCTTGTCTGGATTTAGCAGCAGAAAGTTTAGAGTCATCCAGATTTTTATGTCTTCAAGACAAGCCTGTAGTCTACCTAACTGATTAGGTTCATCAGGGTTTATGGATAAATATAACTGAGTATCCCAACCCACTCTACCTCCTGAGCTACAGTTTTAAAAATTTGGTGTAATTCTATAAATGCCGTATTTCAATTAAATCGTTTCTCATAAATCAACTTTCCTAAATTGTAAATTTGAACCAACTTGCTCAATATACTAATCACAAGTCTGAGAATAAAATAACACATTATTCTGTAAAAAGCCACTTACTCATGTGAATGCATTAGATAAGGTTAATTGTAAGCAAATAAAAATATTTTTTTAACTCTTTATTGAAAATATAAACAATTCTACATATTTAAAATGAAATCAACTTTCTCTTTTTGTCTGCTTGATTTTCAGCTACAAATCAAAGACACATAAAAACATATCCAGGTAACCCTAACCCTATGAAACAAATACTAAAACTGGATCACCTTTCATTTAGTCAAATCATTATCAAAATACAAAATAGTGAAAATATATTACCCATCTTTTTTAAAAGCCCCAATAAAATCCTCCTCTTTAAAATGACATAAGGGGATATTTTGCTCATTTTAAGTGTTTCTGCATCAAAGTTTTAAATAATTCCCGTTGGTTCTATAAACATCTGTAACAGTTTATATCCTTCAGGACTGATAATCTAATGGCTAGTGTGAGAGCAGCAGTGATGTGTGTCGCTGCCATCTCAAAACAACTTCAATCTACTAAATTCCACCTCACTGTCAAGTTTGTATTATTATTTATTTATTGTTATTTACATGAGTACCCATGCTACACTACTGAAGCGAAACATTATAGTCCATGAATCAAGGCCAGCAAAAATGTGCTAATATCCCTGTAATGTGAAGCAGACAAGACAACATAAAATCATATTTGCATAAGAAATGCTTTTTATTTTGGTCTGTGCTCAGACTAGCGGTTAGCTCATCAGTCCTGAAAGACAAACTCTATTTAAAAAAAAAAACCCACACATCAGTGAAGTTGTCTACAGGTAAGGTAGTAATTCTTTAGCATTTTTACACAGAAAAGGGACCAAAACATCAATTTGAAACAAAATGTTGGGAGTCCTGAGGTGTTTGATTTATTGATGAACCGCTAATGAATGCTGAGGAGACATTTCAGATTAAGGTGTTAAAAAGACAGACGCACAGCAAGGAGCTAAGTTTCACTTTTGGTTTCACTAACGGACACTAGGGGTGCTAAAAGCAAGCCAAAACTGCAAAGTATCCCTTTAAACAAGCAAACTGATCAGTCTGAAAAGAACAATGTGATTTCAGCTCCAAGTTCATCTCATTGATTATGAGTATTACATTTTATTTTCCAGTGACTGAATCATTTTCTGTAAATTTCAGTTCCCTCAGGAGCTCAAAAACACAACATTCACATTTACTTAGCTTAAGTCAGGTTTGCTTTTTTAACCATTACACCATTTTCCTAATTGTCGCCATATTTACAAGCTTCTCCTGAATGCATCATGAGATCTGAACAAAAGGACAAATGTCTATTCTGATCTGAAGGAGGCCTTTATGGAGCAAACGTCAAACTTAATATTTATTTATTCTTTTGGTGTTTGAATGTTTTTATGACAAAAGTAATCACAGGAAAGTGTGTTTTATCAGCATTTGCATTAAACTGGCCAGATGTACTGTTCTATTTTAGGTTGTGCTCAGAGGCTGTTTCTGAGCCACATCGACGAAGGGCCCTGCTAGATAAAAATGACCATTCTACAGCGTTACTCAGATTGCAGCTGTCAGTAGGAGGTTAAGGATAAAACGAGGAGGAAAACGTTAACTATAGGAGAATACAGATGTAAACAGCTGGCAGGGCCTGGTGATCCAGAGGCTGTGGATCAGGACCTCAGAAGAAGAAAGTACATGAAATGATTTAGTTTAAACTGCAGGTTTAATCACATCGTCTGAGCCTGAGGAACAGAAACGTCTTCAGACAGACGAAGAGGATTTTATTTAAAAGGAATGCTTGAGTAAAAACAAGGGTTAAAACATTCAGTGCAATATCAGTCTGACAGGATAAAATATTGATCATGCAGTAGAAGAAACATTTAAAGGTATACAAAACACTTCATTATAGTGCAAATTTCCCCTCACACCTAAAAGAAGCTACACAAAGAGATAAAGTGCCAAGTGTTTGGTGTGCAGATGCTGCGCCAGGTTCCGGATGCGACACAGACGAACGTTCTGAGAGTCCCCTGCGCTGTACACTCTGAAGATGTGGTAGCGCTCCTTCTCCTTCAGGGCAAAGTCCAGCTCGTTAGCAGAGAGGTGGATGAATGACCTCTCTTTCTTCACCGTGGACTTCACCTCTATGAACAGCACTGGGGGCGTGGCCTCTGCGCTGAAGGTAACTTTGAAATCGTAGGGCTGGCCGCTCTCTCCACTCTGATTGCACCACAGGACGTGAGTGGGTCGTCCGGGGTTGCTGCTGTCTCTCCAGTCACACAGGAAGGAGTTGACCAGCTGCTCCCCCCACTCTCCGATCGCCATCAGGTCCATCTGTTCGTCCGATAGCACTACCTAGGGGAGAGGAAACAAACCAAAGGAGTTTTAGCTAATGCACCACCACTTTTAAACTCAATAGGTGTGTGTGTATGTGTGTTAGTGACAGTGATAGTGCAGGATTGTAGGTGTGTTTAATGAAGTAGGAGGTGTGGTGGCTTCTCTACGGTGTTGAACGTGTGGAGAAATGATGTATAGAATATATAAATATGGATTATCAGTCATAGCTGCTGTATGAATGTGGATTTTGGCCCAAAGAGCCATACTGGTGCATCTCTACATCCAACCATTACTTTAAATCCATCCAGTGATCAGGAGATATTTAGCTAGCAAACACCCACAGAGGCAGACAAAAACATTATCACCTGCCTTTTGCTTTTCTGCCACAGGTAATAAAAAAACTAAAGTCAACTAGATTAAGTGCATTTCTAGCAGAAATGCGTTTGAATGCTGAACTGCTTAAAATGATAGCTGAAGGTGCTTAAGAAATTAACTGAATCTTAAAAAGAGGTTAATTGTCAAAATGAGCTGAATGGATTTGAATATTTATGAGCAAAAATTTCTAAGAAATGTTATGAAGCTCAAAAAAATAGGTGAAGAATCAAGAAAAACTGCTAAACAGCAGAAAGCTGAAATCTCCATACAACGTTTACAAAGCTGGACAGTGGAAATGTTTAAACAGCTGGTATTTCAGTAGCAATAGTTTAATAGTTCAATTTTCACAATTAGCTGAACTGTGAATTTAGCAGCATATGCTGAGTTTTGAAACTGATAACTGAAGATGCTTAAGAAATGAACTGAAGCTTAATTTGTGCTTAAATGTCAAAATCAGCTGAATGTATGTGGAGAATTAGGAGCAAAAATATTTAACAAGTTTAATAGAGCACAAAAAGTAGATGAAGAATGAAGAAAAAAATCCTAAACAGCAAAAATCTGAAATCTATAAACAAAGTTTAAAAAACTAAACAGCTAAAATGTTTAAACAACGAATATTTGAGTACGAATAGTTTAGTAGTTAAATTTTCACAATTAGTTGAACTGTGAATTAAGCAGGATATGCTGAATTTTGAAACTGATAGCTGAAGCTGCTGAAAAGCTGAACTGAAATAAGCAGTTTTCTGCTGCTTAAATTTAGCTTAATTGTGAAAATGAGCTGAATGGATTTGAAGATTTAGGAGCAAAAAATCACTAACAAGTTTAATTAAGCCCAATAAGTAAGTGGAGAAATGAAAAAAAAAGTCCTAAACAGCAGAAAACTGAAATCTCAGTACATAGTTTAAACAAGTGGACAGCTGAACTGTTTAAACAGCTGGTATTTGAGTAGGAATAGTTTAATAGTTTTCAAGCTAATTTTCACAATTAGCTGAACTGTGAATTTAGCAGCTGAAACTGATAGATGAACATGCCTTAGAACTGAAGTGAAGTTGAAAATGAGTTTAATTGTCAAAGTTAACAGAATGAGATAAAAAAATAAACTGTTAGAAAGAGCAGAAATTGAACTTTGAAGTTTCTCTCAGCCAATCAAAGACCAGGGATGGTGAACGGCTGGTTTCCTGAGTCCAAGCCGATCGAATTGGTGTATAACATGTCTGGGTGAGTATGAGTAATTCTGTTAACCCGGAAAAATCTTGAACTTTCTCGGCTAATCAGAGCGCAGGGATGGGGGGGCTGGGTTCTTGAGACCAAGCCGATCGATTTGATGTATAATATGTGTGAGTGAGTATTTCTTTTAACCAAGAAGAGGCTTGAACTCTCTCAGCCAATCAGAGAGCAGGGATGGGGGTGGGGGGGCACTGGGTTCCTTAGACCAAGCTGAACGATTTAATGTATAATATGTGTGGGTGCATATTTCTATTAACTAATAGGAAGCTTGAACTCTCTCAGCCAATCAGAGAGCAGGGATGTTTGGGGGGGCACTGGGTTCCTGAGATGAAGCCGATCAATTTCATGTATAATATGTGTGGGTGCATATTTCTATTAACCAATAGGAGGCTTGAACTCTCTCAGCCAATCAGAGAGCAGGGATGTGGGGTGGGGGGGCACTGGGTTCCTTAGACCAAGCTGAACGATTTAATGTATAATATGTGTGGGTGTGTATGTCTGTTTAGGCAGCAGAAATTTGAATACTCTCAGCCAATCAGGGAGAAGGGATGGAGCAGCAGTGGTTTCCCACCTATTTAATGGCTTCTGGGGTCAGACATATACAGACAGACACACTGACAGACAGACACAGAAAGATAGACAGAAAGACACACACACACACAGACACACGCACGCACGCACACACACACACACACACACACACACACAGGTGAACTTGACTCATAAGGAAAAGCCTTTGATCTTTAATTGTTTATAATTAGGCTTAACGAGCCGTCTGCAGGTGTTAACGACCTGTCTGCATGTACTTACAGTCAGCTTCAGCTGTTAGATGTCAGTTCGGAGGCCTCAAACTTCTAATCACCATTCGAAAAGTATTGCACCGATTTGAAAAATTCCAAAAGCGTCAACATCAGAAGGCTTTGGTGGTGCTATATTGAAATTTTTGTGTGCCTACCTAGAATATTTGTAGGAGATATGATGAGATGATTTCTACTGTCTGGAGCAGAAAATGCTGTTATTTAGAATGGCACTGAATGGGAGAATTATCTGGCTGAATCATCCTTCTGAGGCTCGTAGCGTATGAACCATGACAGCTACAGCTAAAATAAAGACATCCCATCGAAGCGGACTAGTAAAACTACTGTTTTTGCGTAATTGATGAGTGTACCCTAAAAAATGTGGTCGTAGCAGATTTTTGTTTAGAGAAATTCATCTGAAACTGCAGATCGCGTGTTCTGAGGCTCCAAACGTCAAATTGGAGGCCTCGAACCTCGCATCACCATTCGACAATATTGCACCGATTCGAAATATTCCAAAACCGTCAGCGGCCGAAGGCTTCGATGGTGCTCTGTGTGGATTTTTGTATGCCTATCTTGAATATTGTAGGAGATATGACAAGAATATTTTAGCTGTGTGACAGCGACAGAATCTTCAAGCTCAAAATCTCTCGATGATTTCCATGGGCGCCAATGGAAGAAAATCTGGCTCACTCCTCCTTCTGAGCCTCGTAGCGCAAAAACCGTGGCAGCTACAGCAAAAGAACAGCGAAGCCATCCCATCGAAGCAGACAAAGAAACCTACTGTTTTTGAGAAAATTACACGTCTACCCCAAAAGATGTGGTCGTAGCAGAATTTTGTTGTCTGGATTGAGATCTGGAGCTCTGACTTAGAGTTGGGAGACAGCATGACCATATATGGGTTATCAGACTGCAGTGGCTGGATGGAGAAATCTTTTAAAACTATTCCAACTAATTACCGCTACGACCACAATTTTTGGAGTACGTCCATAAATTATACATCAATATGGAGGAATATCCGTCAGCTTTCATCCAGCGCAAGTCTCATTTACATCGGTTCTACGGTTCTCTCAGGACACTGCCTGAAGTCAAGCAAAGTCGATTTGGGGCCCTATTCTTTTGAATGGGGGGAGGAGAAATTTCTGAACTTTTCCAAATCGTACCTCAAGTTTAACCTGTGATTATAGAAAAACCGTAGCCTAGTGAACTAGACCAAATTCTTGCTTTGCAGAGTTTGGTCTAGGCACGCTTCAGTGGAACCCTCGCAGCCTGTGGCTGTCCAATCACAGCTCGCTATAGTATATTTTGGGCCAATCACAGAGCGGGAGTAGCCGATGACGTCAGCGCTGCGGCCGCGAACCCAAGCAACATGGCGGCAACGCAGGAACCACGTTCATTTGAAACAGCTTTGTCATCAATATTGGATTATTTAGACTCCAACGTGCGTAAGTCTGTCTGATATACTTAGCGGCTTCTTATTTTTATCAAACAAAGTAGTTCAATGTCCCAGTACACCTGATATTCACATGTTTTTCATACAAAAATGACAGAAATCATTGATGTTAGACGCTATTAAAGCCTCCCGCTTTTCCGTCGCTGTGATTACGTCACGTTGTTCGTTACTCTAGCGCTATCCAATTGCGTGCTGACATTTTGAAAGACAACCGTAGATCCCGCCTCACGACTGAGGGCCGTCAATTGTTCGTGGCCACACTATATATTCACATATATAGGATGGCTTGCCAGGCTAGATCAAAGGTAGAGTGTTTAAAGTGAACACTTCATATGGCCACAAGTAGGATTTGAACTTGGGTCTCCTGCATGAAAGACCACCAACTTTACCACTAGACTAACAGATAAGTTGTTTGGCAGAAGTGGATCTTCTGCTGTAAAGTAAATTTTGTGAATCTGAACTACAGCTCAAAGGACAGAAATGTACTCTCCAAACTAAAGCCTCCTATTTAAATACTGTAAGGACTTTAAAAAAAAAGTCCAAACTGTGTGGTAGAAGGTTTGGATGGTGATGTCTGAATTTCTGTGATCCTAACTTAATGTTTGTAGGAGATATGAGAATAGAAAGACAGCTCTTGGTCAGTGTTGGAGTGAAAGTCTTCAGCTCACACAACATTGGAGTCACTGAGGCTGTAGCTTAAAAAGTTTGATCTAAGTTGCCACAACATATGATCACAAGCTGGTTTGAACCCAGGTCTTCCACATGGGAGCCCTCTGACTATCCTACTGAGCTAACAGCCTGGATGAGGACAACAGGTGAATGTCATTATGTAAAGGAAAATGTGTCTCTGACATGCAGTTGGAGTGAAAGAGACTGTAGAGAAGACTACTCTGCTCGTTAGCGATTGTAGCAGAAGAACCGTTATAGTTACAGCAAAAACAAAGACATCCCCTGAAAGCTGACGAAAATACCTACTGTTTTATAGAAAAATCATGTGTGTACTCAAACATATAGAGCCACTTTTGGACCATTCTTTGACTTGAAATGAAGCAGCCTGCCCCTCCTTCTGCTGCTCACTGCTAGAGTGGAGTTGTTTCCTTAACTGTTTTCATAAGCACAAAAAACTTACAGCCACAATACTTTGAGTAGATTGATAAATTATAGCTCAAAACGTAGGTATATCTGTCAGCTATCATTCAGTGCAAGTCTCAATTTCATGAGATTTACTGTTCACCCAGGACAAATCCTGAAGCGGCACAAAGTCACTTCTGAGCTCCTATCTTTCCCAGTCATTTTGTGGTGACTTTTCCTGAAAGATCCCAAAATGTACTTAAAACATAAACTGTGATTTTTGGAAAACGGTAACAGATATCAGGAAGCTGAATCATTTGAACATACCTGAATGTCTTGAGATTGCTTTAAAGTTTGAATGGACTTTCTAGGTAGAAGTATGCCCAAGTAGTTATAGTTCAAAGAGAAGAAAGATTTTGTTGAATATTTGGAGGAGCTGAAGGATTTTACATGTATTCCAATGGGCCAAAAATGCTCAGAAAAAGCTGAATATCTTAAAAAGTATAAAAGTTATCATTACCAAAAGTCATTGCCGGCATGACCTGAAGGAGCTGATCATTTTGATACCAAATTTATTGAAATAGCACAAAAACTGTAGGACTAGAAGAGTGCCAAATAACGTACGGAAGCAGAATAAAGAAGAAGAAAATAAAGAGAAACAGGAAAACAATATGCTTAACAGCACATGTGGGGGGTGGATGTTTGTGGAGGACACTTACGGTGGTGGGTCTCTGGCAGGTGAGCTCCATGTCCTCCAGTCCGGTCTGGTCTTTGTTCCACTGAGGGAAGTCCAGGTTCAGGGGAGGACGCTGAGTCTCTGCAGCAGCTGCAGTGCCCTGGAACGTACCGGAGGCCACCACCGCATCGGGCACATCTCTGAGACAAAAGGAGCGAGGACAGGAAGACGTTAAGTCCGGAACTGAAGTGAGCTGATATATGAATGTTTGATGATTTTTGAGCTGACGCCTACAGGCTGTTTGGAGTGGGCTGGTCCCCAGGAGCCTCGGCAGGCTGTGCAGATGGAGGACTCTGTGCTGGTCTGGGAGCTGTGAGGCCCTCCTGTCCACCCTCGCTGGCCTTGCTCTGTTGGCTGCTCTCTATTGGTGCCAGAAAGCGTTACCAGGATGTTCGGTATACATGCAATCTGTCAGGCTTTTAAACTCAGAGCCATTTAAAATGCAGCCATTGTAAAGATGCTGATGCCCCTGAGAGCTCTAACGCCATGAGAAGTTATTCAGAACTACTTCAGCTCTGACACATGTTCTTTAGCATTATCTGCTTCTGATACTGTAGAAGACACGCGCTAGTTCAAACCTGCGGATCTGGGTGTGCTGATGGAGACAGGCTGTCCTGGGTGGCTCAGGACTCTTTGAGGTCTGGGCAGGTCTGCAGATCTGCTGCTGCTCCCTGGAGGCTGCTCCCCCTCATGACTCCTTCCACCAGGGAGGTCTTCCCTTTCTGGCTCTTTGTCTTTAGGAGCAGGAGGAGGAGGCCACATCTTTAGAGCAGCTTCAACCGCGCTGTTGTCACCCCGAGTTGCTGCAAACCATCAGAAATAAACAGACAACAGAATACAAACACCCCGCTGTGATTCAGTTGCTAACAGCCTTCTGACCAACCTGCACGGCTGCCTGTGTTCAGTAAGGGGGCTCGAGGAGGCCAGCAACCCAGGGTTTGTTCCCCATCAGCCTGAACGGGACGAGGGGCCTCCTCTGGAGAGCTGGTGGAGGAGTAACTCTTCAGCACTGGAGGAAAACAGTTTCAAAAATTAAAAACCAGAGAAAAAGAAAAAGACTGGAATTAAAATCTAAACCTGGTGTGACCAAACTCAAAATGTTTGCTGCTTCAGCATTTTAACATCCTTTTTCAGATGTCTCCATGGTTACTGAAGTAGAATTATGAGGTTTACACACGTTTAGGTCACTCAAAAGCCACCTGAACAGGTGAGTTTTAACTGGATTATTGCCAACCCGTACATTATAGACATGCCACCATTACATTGTTACCAGTAGAAATTAAATGTTACTCAATACCTCAAAAAGCTGTAAGACAGTTGAGGTGATAGCATGTTGTTTTGCACGATATTGAACTGTTTTCTAATAATGTTCTGTTGTTAAATAAAGTAAAGGAAGGAGAGAAAAAATGTTTCCCTAGCAGTTTTTAAATGTTCCAGTTTAATCCGATTAATTAATTGAGTCGAGACCCCATCTGATTCATCGATGATCCAAATAATCATTTGTTGCAGCCCTAATCAAATTTATACTAATTGAATACTGAGTGAATATCTTCTAAACCTCTGTAGCTCATCCTGACATGCTGTCAATCATCTTCTGGTCCAAATCCTGACCGATCAGCTCATTCTTCATCATCAATACTTTGTGGGTTTGTGTTTGACCTCCTGTCTCTGGAGGATGGACCACATGTTCTCAGTGGGATTAAGATCTGAGGCGTTTCCTGGACCTGGACCCAACATGTTGATGTTGGGTTCACTTAGTTCTGACTTTATCCTTCTGGCCCGGTGCTCCATCATGCTGGAGAAGACATTGTTCATCACCAAACTGCTGTTGAATGGTTGGAGGAGTTCCTCTGGGAGGATGTTCAGGTACTATTATTTATTCGTGACTATTCTGAGGTGTAACTGTGAGAGTCCACGCCCCTGGCTCAGAAGGTTGGAGATACGCTCATGACATCACTCTGGATCCGGCGGAGTGGAGTAAAGCGGAGCTGATGCTAGTGTGTAAGTGCTAGTGTGTTTGCTCCATAAGTCTTCTCCTCACTGAGCTGCATACAAACTCACACCTGCTGCTGATGTTCCTGAACAAGTTCTGCTCTGGTGGAGCCCCATGCCACAGCTGGACCAGCTTTAGGACATGGTCCTGGTGCTGCTGGACTGTTGGGTGTCTAGATGCCCTCTCGGTACAATCAGGGGAAATGGGGGTTTTGGCTTAATTAATTGTAATCCATCTGATCACCCTTCAGAACATTCTGGAGTTACTGAAAATGATTTAATGAAAAACAATTTTGAGACGGTTCACATTTGTATCATTCTCTAATCGTCTGATCACCCCTGTTGATCTTATGTTGTGAAAACCGATTTTTGCTGTAAAAGTGTCTCACTGTGTGAACACGCGCGTGTGTGTGTGTGTGCGTGCGGTCATGCGTGTGGGTGTGCGTGTGTTTGTGTGTACTCTGCTGCAGTGATCTGCTCCTCTCTAACTCTTTGAGCCCTGGCAACAGCTGCTCTTTAATGTCACCACACTAGACTTAACACAGACAAGAATGACACCAGAAACATGTCAGCTTAAAGATCAAGTTCACATGTTTTTTCAACACATCTGCAGTGGTCTCTATAGATGAATGCCTTGTGAGTCGATCTGAGGGAAAAAGCTCTGGTGCTTCTGTTTCAGGAGCTAGAAGTGAGCCAGAGGAGTGGTGAACGGCAGGATTTGGAGTCTTATTTCCTGATATTTGGACATCTCGCCTCTGATTGGATAACAGCAATGTGACTCTACCACTGACTCTGTTTGCTCTGCAACGTTGATGTTTTATCTCCACAAATAACACAAGCCTGGAGGAGTTCTGCTGTGTGGTGGAGTTGCTAATGCTAACGGTTAGCTTCTACTAGTTGAGACATTCTCTGCTGTTTCCTGGACGCTAAACCAATAACAGCCTTCCCTGTCGTGAGTCAAGATGGGTGAGTCCATGAATGACAGTGTGACGTAGATCTGGCTGGCTTTCCTGACCCTAGAGTTTCCCCCTCTATTCTCTATCAGTAGCTAATGCAGGAATTGGGGGTAGAAGACTATTTTCATGTTTAGCCTGCATGTGAAACTCAGAGTGGCAGATCATATTTAAAAAATAACAAGTAAAAACTAGTTTCTCAGTGAACTTGGTCTTTAAGTAGATGCTCACATGTAGCCAGGTTTTTGTAAAATCAAATATCCTCCCCCTACCATCTAAGAAAAAACTTGGGTCCACACCACCTCGTTTTCAGCAAAGAATCCAGTGAACTGTGAAGAACAGTCATAGGCATGCCAAGCCTGTAGGTGGCAGTAGTTCCCCAAATCAACGGCCTCTTTGCAAAAACATATTCCCTGGATGTGACATAACTAGGTGGCAGGCAATAACCGTCCTAAATGTCGTCTTTCCCTGTGTACATAGAGGAGTAACTGAGCTTTTAAAAACCAGAGGGTAAACACAGGTCTCACATAAGAGCATTTTTGTTGAGGGCAGTGATGTTACAAAACCTGAAACCCCAGTTGCTAATGGCCACAAGCAAAGGCTGGCAACGGGTAATTCACAAATCTCCACTTTTTGAAAGAATAATTTATGGTGCATTTTATGTTCACTTTAGTGTGGATGACCAGCAGAACCATAGAAAAATACCTTTGAAGTGTTTATGCAGGAGATAAACGAATTAACCTGGTGTAACTCAACTAAAATGGTTTGAAACAGATCTGCTACCTTCTGCCGTCAGGCTGAATCTAAATTCATAATTTAGATTTAAATGCTGCTGAAGCTTTTATTAATCTGAAAAGAAACAATAAAAAACAAAGTTCACCATTCAGTGTTAAAATGTAACACACACACACGCACGCACGCACGCACGCACGCACACACACACACACACAGGTTATGACATGGATCCAACACCAGTAAACATTCTGTCTCATAGAGAGCCAGAGCTGCTGCTACAAACAGCCCATCAGGACTCTCTGACAAACAGGTCGACAGGTTCTTTGTTCCCTCAGAGATTTACACACAATACAGTTTATTTTTACTCAGTCCCTACTGCCACAAATACCTACAGTAGTGTTAAAATAATCCTCATAGACTGTGTCACGTCTTTCGTGACACCCTCTGGATCAGCTCGTCCTCTAGCAACAAAGTAAAAGTGTGATTTTATACTGATGAAAAACATAAAAATAACTTTATGAGAACTTAAAAGCTTAAGTGTGTGTGTGTGTGTGTGTGTGTGTGTGTGTGCGTGCGCGCGCGCGTTACCTCTGTCCAGGGGGATCTCCTGAGTAGCAGGCTCCGGGACCTCCCACCGCTCCTCGCTGTCAGGAAGCTCTCTGACGTCCTCCTTAGTCAGGAATCTCTTCAGAGGTTTTGGGTCCTGCATGAGAAGGAGATGCTGCTAATTACTGAGATGAAAACAGGTTTCATTAAGAATGAACATGCTCTAAATGTTTTCCTGGAACAGATAATCCAATCATGAGTATTTATGAAGATGAAATTATGTTAACAGAGGAATGATTCTGTGAGCGTTTGGTCTGGTCTGGGAGGTTCTGGGACAAGAAGATTTGCAGGACCGCAGCAGCAGATTGTAATGGAATCCTATGTGAACACATCTGGTCACCTATGAAGCTTCAGCAGAAAGCCCAGTAGGATTCATCACTCCTATCCAAGCTTGTTTCATTTCATTCACAGATAACAGCAGGTCTATTTCCTTTCATAATCTAAAGGTTACACTGCAATCCCAGAGTGTATCTGTCTAAACGAAGATCATTATCCTCTACAGTCTAGTAAATTAATGCTACATTTGAATAATGAATCCTTCCATTAAATGAGGAGGACTTATTTGATCCAGAACAGGGGTCACACTAAACGCTTGTGTTGTTTGTCATTTTGATCGACAGGGTAAATAAAAACAGTAATGATCTTTTTGTTTCTGTTACTTTCATTTTTAAAGGTTCCATATCATGAAAAATCCACTTTTTGGAGCTTTTGCTTATGTGATATAGTAATTTCCTCATGATACCCCCCCTCCCCCTCCCTCTGGCTGCTTTCATGCATTTTCTTGTCTCAGCTGCAATTTGGTCGATGTCAAGATTTTTCCTGCAAACGGGAGACAGTAGCCCACTTGCATCACCAGGGATTCTCCTCCCCTGAATCTGGTCTGGTCTCAGTTCTGAAACCTGCACAGCAACTTTAAGAGTGTTAATTTTTGGGTGTTGGTCCAATTTAACACTAAGAATAGTTAATTTAACACTAAAAACGATTCATTTAACACTAAAAGAGTTACATAGTTGATATGTAACACTGACATGAGAGTTAAACCCAAGTGTTAAAAAGGAGTGCTTCCTAATCAACTCTGTAGGAGTCATTTTGGACAAAATAACTCCTGAAAAGCTAACTCTGAACTCCCACAGTGGCTATAACACCTGCAGAGTTAATTCACAGACTCCACTCCTTTATTCAAAAGTTGGACTGGTAGTGACTGATTGGCTGCAGAGAGCTGCAGTGGGCGAGATGCATTGTGGGTAGTCATGTTTTCAAATCAAAATTGAAAACTTTCATGTATTCAGCAAACCTATGAATGAATGTTTCTTATGCTGCACCTTCTGCACTGTATCTGCTCACCCTTTAACTTTGTCCTTTTCTTTTTAATTTATAAATCTAAATTGAATTTGTATGTATTTTAATTGTGCTGTCATGTTGATTTTATTGTTCTTGCTAAATGGAAAGCACATTGAATTGCCTCTGTGTATGAAATGTGCTATAAAAATAAAGCTGCCTTGCTTTGCCTAAAAACCTGCTTGGAAATGACCAAATTCATAAATGTTTAGACACTAAATATTTTGCAGAAAATTAATCAATAAAATTAAAATATAAATAAATGAAATCTACTTCAGCTGGCTAAATAAATTACTGCCGACACCACCGGGAGTCGAACCGGCATCAGGACATGGCAAAACGAGTCGAAAGGCAGACGCTTTTACTGTTGGATTACAATTGACAATACAACAGCAGATCTGCCTAAGACGCTGCTGTAGGCACGTTTTGTCGGAGCGGAGCTAAAACGAGCTGTTTCAGTTCAAGGTATAAATTCAGACTGACGAAAATAACTCATGTTTAAGATAAAAGTGCCAACGGTAATATTTTATCATATATTGTGCCTACCTTTGCTCTCAAAGATTCAAAATAGCATAATCTGGAACCTTTAATATAATAAACATTCACTACCATTAAAACGTCTTTTATTTTTAAAAAATATTTAGTCCAAACAACCTAAACAGAGCGCCTCAGTAGCATACAAACAATAAAACTAAATTATTTCACTTAAGGTAGGAACATTTCACCGGCCGTGGCCTTCTGCTCCACGTAAACCTGAGCTGTGAACCTGCTTGTGCGTAATCTAACACCTAAGGGCCGTGATATACTTGCTGTTTAGCGACACGTACGCGCGTTTAAAATGGCTGTCGCGCATAGCTTGCGTTGATTTGAAGTGTCCTTTGTGCACGTCCCCCGAAAGTAACGCGACGCGCCGCGCCCGAATGCTGCAATATACGAGCAACCGGTAGGTGGAGTTGACAAAACGAGCGAGGCACACTCACCATGGTGACTCCATCTCTGGTTTAGAGGTCTTTCACACCATCTACGATACTGCTGCCGTAATCTCAAAATTAACCAGTTTTTACTGACGCCATGTTTGTTTTGGTTGTACCGGCTCTCTATCCGGTCTGAGTACTCTCGTTTGCCCCCTAGTGGAACACTCCGGTACTACAACCAGTGCAGCGCTGTAGAGCAGCAAGTATATGAACAAAGACGCAGCCTGCTGCCTGCGCCAACGCGAGGTTAAACAGCAAGTATATTCCGGCCCTAAGAGGCTATAGTCATGAGGTTCTGGACTTCTGCCTCAGGCTGTTTAAATGGTAAATGGCTTGTATTTGTATAGCACCTTCTTAGGGTTCTACAACCCCCCAAAGTGCTTCACAACACAATCAGTCATCCACCCATTCACACACACATTCACATACTGGTGGGGATGAGCTACATTGTAGCTACAGCTGCCCTGGGGCGCACTGACAGAGGTGAGGCTGCCGAACACAGGCGCCACCGGTCCCTCCGACCACCACCAGCAGGCAAGGTGGGTTAAGTGTCTTGCCCAAGGACACACAGCAGCATTCTCTGGCGGGAGCTGGGATCGAATCTGCAACCTTCCAATTTCTGGACAACCCGCTCTACCTCCTGAGCTACTGCTGCCCACATCTATGTAAATGTTCTGGAGGCTGAATCCGTGCTCTGCTGCTAGAGACTGAAATAACAAGTGCTACTTCAGCTGAAGTTTTACAATCAGGAGTCATTTCTCCAAATGAAATAAACAGAAGTTAGCAAGACTTTCTGAAAGAATGGTTTCTAGACCTGGAAAGCACTCGCTTCAGCAGGAGGAAGTCCTCCCGCATGGAGGAGTTGTTCTCCTGCACTGGTCTGTCACAGACAAACTCCGAGCTTCTATAGCCAGACGTGTTGAGAATGCTGTCCAAAGTGTGAGATAATGCTCAGATGCTCTGATGGGAATCTTCCTCTGCAATGTAATCTGTGTGTAACATTTAAAATGTCTGCACACCTGCAGGAGTCGGGGTGTGAATTGCAATCTGTCAAAATGACCGACAACCCTTAAATTTTTCCATCACCGTTAAAAAAAACGGTCAAATACAGAAAATATCCGGTTAACGCGACCCCTGGTCCAGGCAGCATTGGACACAGATTTTACCTGTATCTTAGAGGAGCAGGTTCAGTTCTGCTCCAAGAAAAGACAAAAAGAAAATCGTCACCCAAACAAAAAAGATGAGATGTGAGGCCTGGAGCAGCCAGAGACATGAGGGAAAGTTACTACGTCATAAAAATGTGAGTTCCTTCACGAAAAGAGCTGAAGCTCCAGTCATCCCTGCTGCAGTGGCAGCAGAGTGTGTGTGTGTGTGTGTGTGTGTTTGTGTGTGTGTGTGTGTGTGTGTGTGTGTGTGTGTGTGTGAGTGAGAGAAGATAAAGAGTGACAGGACGTGAGAGCGAGCGGTGACCGTACATCACTCACATCTAGATAGTTAATGAGGCTGCTCAGGAAATGCTTCAGCTCTTTTCTGTGGCTGCTCTCCAAGCAGAACAGTTTCACCAGCTCACTGCAACACAAACACAAAACACTGCATGTAAAAAACAACACGGGTGTCCCTGGCCCTGCCTCCATCTTAAAAGCTAGGTTATGAGATATTGTTGTAGTTGTGCTGCTATAGGCTTTTTTATTTGACATTTTATTTATATATTTTCAGATATACAGATAATGTAAACACAGACAAAGTGAAATACATGTTTATGGCCAGTAGCACCAGTAATAGAAAGTCTAAAATAAAAGGCTGCCACATTTGACCAAAGGTTGTGGAGGTCAAACAAACACTATGATGAATCCTCTCTAGTTGCAACAAATGAGTGATTTCTGTTAGCCAGGTCTTAAAGCAGCATTCCGCAACTTTGCAGTTACATGGTCTCTGTCGCCCTCTCGAGGCTTGCTGCATAACATCACTGTCGTAAAATCAAATCTCTCTCTCGGGCAAAAGAGGCATGTTTACATTCCTAATGTCAGGCAAAACAACGAAAACAAACTTTTCCACCTCCACACATTGAATAAATAGTTTTATCAGGACTGTATAACAACTTTATGCCAGACCAAACACAATAACCCTGGTGAAATCATTTATTACTTACCTAGCCATTAGCAGCACGGCTAGGTCAGAGTCCGTAGTTCATGCTGTTCTTTCTAAAAGAGCTCTCCAGCGAGGAAAAGACGGCCCAATAATAACTCTGGTCTTTGCTCTTGCTCTATCACGTTCTTCTTTTCTTTTCCTAGATTCCTCTGATAAGAGATTTCTAGCTTTCTTTGGTGAATCTGCCGCTGCTACAGCGAGTCTACGTTATACAATTATGGCAAGCCACAGGGATAAAAAAAAAAATGTTCGTTCTAAACTCGCATTATGTCTGCCAAAACGCTCGTTCAAGACGCGCGTTTTGGCGGACATAATGCTCGCTTTTAGAACACGTGAGTTTTTGCCCCCTTTGGCGTCAAAACACGTGTTCAGGATGCGCATTTTGTCGGACATAACGCGTGTTCTAAACACTTTTTTATATCCCTTTGGCTTGCCATTTACTGCCGTAAAACAACACCCAGTCAGTACATCCTGCGGCTCCCCGAAGCTCAAAAACTGTATAGTGCAGTAAACAGCCGTGGGACCCCCCAACACTATCACAGGTATGAAAATGAACATAATAGATGATAGTATGATGCAAAAACTTTACAAAAAAGCATAATTTTAAGGTGTAAAAGTTGCAGAATGTTGCTTTAGAAGATGGCACATTTTCATTTCTCCATAGAGCTAAAATATTTCTTTTTGCAATGATCGTGCTGTATTGTACTGTTTTTCGATGTAAACGGGTTAGAGTAGTGAGATGTTGGGACCCACCCAGTAAAGCAGTGAATGGATCTGGAATGATATCACAGCCGTGGATAGTGGAGAGGCATCTAAAAATATCTGACCAAAATCTGTTTAATTTGGGGCAGGACCAGAAGAGATGACCCAGAGTGCCTTCTGCTGTTTTACATTTTGGGCAAATTGGGGAAACAGAGGGATAAAACGAGGGTAGCTTAGTACAGGAATAGTTAAGTTATGGGTTACACTGAGTTGGATGAGTTGATGTCTAGAGTTTATCAAGTAGCTGTGGATGGTAGGAAGGCAGGTGTCCCAGTCTTCAGCACTGATAATAATACCCAGATCTTCTCCCAAGCGTCTTTAAGATGGCGAGAAGGAGGAGCTGTAAAATGCTGCTATAGGCTTAGACTGCTGGAGGACATACTGACCACTTTCCACACTCTGCTACTTTCTTCTACCACTACTCTCCACTGCATTATTTCCCGTTATTTCAGCTGTTAACTTTATGTTTTCTCTATGTTAAACTCAAATTCTCACTGGACAAAAATTAAAAACGGGGACGAAGTTGCGATCAAAACTCAATATTTAATAAAAAACTGACTGCAACTGTGCACATTTTCATTTATCTTCAGATACATATTGTTGAACCTTTTTATATGGAAACAAACTTTTGCATAAACAGTGAATCTGGAAAAAACAAAGTTTAATATTATAAACACATGAGCAATTAAATTTGAATTGAAACACACATCAGTGGTATTCATTTCTTATGTCTATCTGTAGTCTTTCAAGTTCCTTCTAACTGTACTGTACACAGGAAACGTTTAACTAATTGGCATAATGAACTGAACTCAATTCATTGATAAGTACGTTCAGTTGGAATGTTTACTTTGTGAAATGCCTTAAGACGATCCTTGTTGTGAATTGGCGTGTTGGTACCCAAGTTTGATTTCATCTTTTTTTTGTGTTTTTTTTAGTGATCTAAGATTACAATACTAGATTACTGCCTATGTGTATATACATGTATCCTTGTTTTTTTTATCTTCTTCTAATTACCTTTTGAGTGATGGCAGTGTTTGCGAAAACACGTCGGACAGTCGGACATTACCGACGTGATTTAATATTGTCCGACGAAAAACTTGAAATCGTCGGACAATATGACCGACGCAGTGCGTCTACTCTGAACGTGCCAAAATAAAATAAACTTCCTGAAAACCACAAATTGCAGACTGTTTGTTGGCTTCCCCCTCAAAAGATCTAGTTTCTACCTTTATTACATTATTTATTTGGACTCTCAGCGTAGCGGGTCTTTTTTTGGGCAGAGGATGGAGAGCGGCAGAGCGCTGATTACTGATGCGCTCCGACGGGCAGCTGCGTCCTGCGCACGGCCACAGTAACATTCTCAAAGTGGCGCCACCAAAAAAAAACATAATTAACACGCGATCGTTCATGTTTGCTCATACTTTCTGTCTTTGATTTGTATCTGACGCGCTCCGCTGTTGCAGAGATCATCTCCCGTGCTTCGGTGACATCACCTCACTGGCGCGGCCGCGCTGCGCACATTCCGCTATTTTTGCGGTCGACGGATCTTTTTGATCTGCTAATTTCAAAAGTAACTTGTGAGTTGAAAAGTAAGAAGCCAGACAGCAGTTTTTCTGGAGGATTGAGAGGAGATGCAGCTAAGAGACAGACAGGACAGGAAAATAGTCGCATAAAAAAAAAAAAAACAGTGCTTGAAAAGGAAAATGTAGGCAGATATGTCCACTACACGTTTGTAATTTTATAATAATAATAATTTATAAACATGTAATATTTATTTATTTGATACAATTCAGATCACCTTCAAAACTCAGTCCCACACCCAGGGCCGTTTCTAGGCATTTTGGGGACCACGGCACAGTGCCCCCCCCCCAAGAAAAAGATAATTTCTTTATATAACAAACAGCTGAGATAAACCCGCATCTCCAACTTCCAGTTTCACCTCAACCAGCCACAGCCTCTCTTAAAGGAACAGTAACATCAGGCTACAGCATCAGTCACAAAAAGCCCTTATGGATCATTACAATACTTAGAAATATTGTCATATATAATATGTTGTTTCTGGTGTTTCATAATAATTTATAATAATTATATGATCTCTAATAATTTCCTGATAAATTCTGTTAATCCTCATTTTATGAATTTGGCAGAAAATCACATTGATGGTTCTTTTTTCAAATTATGTGAACAGATTATTGTCACAATGAAAATATGTATAATATGTAAAGGTCAGAGGTCACTACGATACCCACTGTTAAATAGATACAAATCTGAAGCCCGCGAGGACATTGTCCTACGTGGTTCAAAAATGTCCTGCGTGAGACGCTCTCACGTCTGCCAGTTTGGTAGGCGTGGCTCAAAAGTTTTCGCAAACACTGTGATGGTGCTGCTGTGAATTTCCCCACTGTGGGATCAATAAAGTCTATTTTATTCTATTCTATTCTATTCTATTCTATTCTATTCTATATGAATAAATTGAATTGAAAGCTCACCAATTTACATTTTTTTTATTTGAATAGAGAAGTGACTCAAATTAGAATCCAAAACTTAAGAACCCCCCCCACACACACACTCTGATTGCCACCCCCTGGATGCCTGAGAACCCCATTGCTAGTTTTTAAGTGGAACACAAACCTGCAGATTTCCAGCTTGCCAGGGAGGTGGTCCTTCTGGATGTAGAGTTCCTTCTCATCCTTCAGCAGACAGATGACATCCTGCAGCTCTACCACCTCATCCTCACCATGAGCTACATCCAGCTGGAAACGAATATAAAGCTTCCCCACCTGGGAACAGTCACACGTCACTTACAATCTCTGTAAGAGCCCAAAACAGGATGTGCATGCTAACATGCTGTTGTTTAAACAAAATTAGACAGGTGCATACATTTGGGCACTGTTGTCATTTTATTGATTCCAAAACCTTTAGAACTAATTATTGGAACTCATAATTGGTTTGGTAAGCTCAGTGACCCTTGACCTCCATACACAGGTGAATCCAGTTATGATAAAGAGTATTTAAGGCAGCCAATTGTAAGTTTCCCTCCTCTTTGAATCTTCTTTGAAGAGCAGCAACATGAGGGTCTCAGAACAACTCTCACATGGCCTGAAAACAAAGATTGTTCACCATCATGGTTTAAGGGAAGGATCCAGAAAGCTGTCTCAGAGGATTCAGCTGTCTGTTTCCACAGTTAGGAACATACTGAGGAAATGGAAGACCACAGGCACAGTTCAAGTTAGGCTCAAAGTGGCAGACCAAGAAAAATCTAAGATAAACAGGAGCGACGAATGGTGAGAACAGTCAGAGTCAACCCACAGACCAGCAGGAAAAAAAGAACACAGCATTCCAAGAAAAACACCTGCTACCTACAGTAAAATAAGGTGGTAGTTCCATCAACCTGTGGGGCTGTGTGGCCAGTGCAGGGACTGGGAATCTTATTAAAGGTGACTTAGAACGTAGTTAATCAACAATCTAAAACAGCTTTGAGCCTCTAAAAGCATAAGAACATTTCTTTTGGCTTTCATCTGTCCCAGGAGCCCTGATACAGGCCATTCTAAACCCCCTTACTCAGGCCTTCAGTGAAATGAGCTGTTTAGCCCCTCCCACTCAGCCAGGACATGAATATGATAATGAGCTGCTTGCTGATTGGTTGGATCCCCAGAAGGCCTCTGACCCAGCCAAAAGCTAGCAGCTCGAGCTACAGTGTAGCAACTAGCAGCTAGTATCTTCCTAACCTGTTGTTAAAGATATGGATTCATCTGATATTCAAACTTATATGTTTGAACCCGACTCAAAATAAGGTTCAGATGCTGAGGAGCAACCAGCAGTTCACCAGGGACTGGAAATGAGTGTATCAGAGTGGTAAGTTTTATCAAGAAGCTAACTATATTAGCGTTAGCAACATCATGCTTCCATGTAATGTTAGATTAAGTTAGTATATTTTGTCATAGAAACAGTATTATACCAGGATGTTGCACACATATTTTACAGCGCTATTGCTACTGCGTGCATCAATAAATATTGATGTTTACTCACCGGAATAACTCTGCAAACGTAACACACTTCTGTAGCCACTATTAATTAATCCTAATATCAACAATAACTGCTACCCCTCCAGTTCATATCCAACACCAAAATTGAAGTTTTTTATTTATTTTGAAGTAAATCAGCCGCAGCAGCTAAAATACTTAGACACAAACGTCTGTGCAGATTATGATGCATTAGTAGGAATTATTTATTTGCAGTAATGCGTGACCTTATATCTTCGTCCTTCAGGTGTTCTTGCAATAAATGTGAACTCACGCCTTTGGAGAGGAAGAACATTTGATGTTGCGAAGAACCACAGGTAAGGTCAAAGGCAGTGCTTTAAATGGGCCGGTACGCACCGGTATGCAGTACCAGCACTTCTTATTTTTACCTCTCAGCACACCGGGACTTTTTTTCCAGGGTACGATGAGTACCGGTACTTTTTCTGGTCATTTATTAGTTGAAATCGCCGAGATTTCTGCAAAAATATATGTCCGTCTCCAAGTAAACACCAGGGCCCTCATTTATCAACAGATCTGTGCGTATTTTGTACGTAGGAACGATTTTACACACTGTGTGGTATTTACCAATTTGTACTTGTGCGTGAAAATGTTCTGAAATATAAGAACAGCTCTGACCATGCCTAGGAACAGCATCTAGTGGCAGAACGAGGGGAACCACAATTCTGAAGGTCTCAGTGATCCACGCGCATACTTGCCAACCCTCCCGAATTTTCCGGGAGACTCCCGATTTTCAGCGCCCCCTCCCGAAAATCTCCCGCCGCCACCATTCTCCCGAATTTCTCCCGATTTCCACCCGTACAACACTGCAAATTTCTGCCTAACCGCGGCGGCTGTCTGTGTTCCAGCGGCAGCGCGCATGCTGCTCAGCAAACCATCTTCAGCAGCTTCCAGCACAAACGTAGCACTAACCATTCGTGGGTGGGAAGCTAACTTCACTCAGCTCTGCACTTTCCTGCAGCGGGAGCGCGCAGCGCTCAGCCGCTCGTTAAGGAAGTAAATGATTAGAAATAAGAGCGCCGAGGCTAAATTAAAATATATTCATGTTATTAACACGTTTCTTATCAGTGAAAAAGCCACCACTTTGGGCAGATAAATGAAATAATTGACATTTTTTAACACAGTTAAGACGAATGTTTTAAAGTCAATTACGTTCTCTGCTGCCTGGTTCCTAATAACGGATCACATTCCTGCTTTTTAAACCAACAGCATAATAGTTTAAGCCCATCTAAAGGTTTATGAGCATCACTGTTGATACTCAAGAGCAGAACTAAGTTATTTAAACTCTGTGGGCTCATGAAACTCACAACACTGCAGGTCTGTGGAAAAACATTGCTGCATCTTAACAGGTGGATTTGGCCAAAATATACATTTAAAGATACTAAGTTGGAAGTCTGATAACTCACATAGGCTAAAAATTTTTTCTTGTATTTCTATTTAAATAATGTGTAGAATAGACTGTACGCTCCCTAAGTGTCCATTCTGTTAAGGAATGAAAATCATAAAATTCTTTTGTGAAAATCTACTGAATCAAAGGAGATGAAACAATCAATATATATGCTATATGGGCCCCATTTACAACTTAGCTTAAACAGGGCATCAATAAATTATCTACAGTATAGTGATTATAAAGTAAAAAAATTATATAGCAGTCTGGGGATTATTGTTTTCCTGGACCAAATCTGGGGCAGCTAAGACTGTGTCCCATGTTTTATAATTATTATGTCAAATAAAAAAACTTTTTTTTCACTTGTGAGTGTATATGTATATTCCCTTTGTCTTTGTCGCATGAATGGTGCTAAAACCTATAAAAGTCACCTGTGACCGACAGGTATCTGACATTGTAGCTGATCTGACTGGAGGATTTGGAAGAGACTCTGGAGGATTCCGTCTTCAGTGAGTGCACCAACACTTTCTGAGGATCCAGAGTGGCTCCTGAGCAGATACCGTGTCCTGAGCTCAGAGGAGGCTGCAGTTTCAACAAACATTTTCCAACAAGAATAAAACTAAACAGAACATGCAGACAACTCCACTGTAATCAACAACAGAATGGAACATTCAGTCCGTTTCTCTACATTTCTTCATATTTAATTTTATATCGAACCATTTTTTCTTTATTTCTGACAGGAACCTCTCCTCTGTCCTGACTGCGTTTACAATAATAAAATTACAACCTCTGCAACTAGTTGGTTCTGTTCTAGCAACCAGTGCCTCGATCTCGCTGTCAATAAAGTTTGTTTTTTTTTCGAGAAGAACCCAGGGAATCCCCCGATGAGCTGCGCAGGTAGTGTGACCAAATATGGTTAATTGAGGGCGTTCCTGTATGTAAATGACTGAACGAACACAAGCACCTGGGTAAGCACAGGTGGAATTTATCATCAGACGATTGCGGAAGAACATGCATACAAGACGCCACCACATGTTTCATGAATCAGGATTTTGACTGTTCGTACGAACATGCTATATTTCATTCATAGGAGGGAATATAGGACAGTTTCTACGAACGTTTGGTAAATGAGGGCCCTGGCATCCACAGTTCCCCCAGCGCCACTGACCCGCCCCTCCCGATACGCAGAACACACGCTCCGAGAGGGGCCTCATTTTGCGCATTAGGATGCATTCTCCCCAAATGTGCAAAAGGCGCATCACTTCCGTGAAGCGCGTCACGCATACAGCACTGTCAGCTCCCATCAGCCCAGGCAAGAGGAGAGAGAGAAAAAAAAAAAGTTATCCGACACCGTGCACGTTCCCTCAATGACTGACAACTAGGGCTGGGCGATATATCGATATTTTTAAAATGTCGATAAAAATTTAAAAGAAGATATAAAATGACGTTATATCTTAATATCTATATAACTAGTCAAGCTGCGGAGCAAGCTAGCCGCTAGCGATAGCCGCTAGCGATAGCCGCTAGCGATAGCCGCTAGCGATAGCCGCTAGCGGCTAGCTTGCACCGTCATGACATGTATTCTCAAGCGTCTACTTAATCAGGAAACCTCAGGGTCAATGTTCTTCTCTAAGCTTTACATTTGGCTTAGTGGTTTTTAATTTTTTGAGGACGTTTGTTCATGTTTCAGCGAGCTGTTGCACCGTAGCTCCCGTCCCGACACAGCTCTGTTTATCCTGCTTATGTGAAGACGGGCCAAACCCTTCCATTGTGAACAGGTACGGCGAGCCGCAGTGGCCAAATTACCTCAGGCATTTGTAATGGTTTGAAGACTCATGTTGCGGGTTAACATTTTATTTTGAAAGGGAATTCAGTAGTGATGTGCCAATGAAGCCTCATGAAGCAATTCGAAGCATTCTCTAATGTGCCGATACATGACACGAGGCCTCGAACACATAGCTGTGGCGCCATCTAGTGGTTCTCGGTCATATTACAACGAAATAAAATGCTTCACACATTGTGTCTGAGGATGTCACTGCAGGCAAAAGTGCATCAAATCTGATTTCTCATGAGTTTGAACAGTCTGAACAGCACAGATATTTTTTCTAATCCTACCCAGGTCACTTTCATTTGTGGTATTTATTCTGATGCATATCTTATGTTTTTGAAAGCGACTGCAGTCTAAACGGTCATGTCGCAATAAATCCAACTCCTACGTCACTGATCAGCAGAGGGGAGTGGTGTGTTGACGTTGAAGAGGAGCACTGACAGAGGGATTCAGAGCTCTGTCTGGAGATCCCGTCTAGTTGTGGGTTTAAAAATACATGAGTGGGAGGAGCTTCTGGAGCGAAGCGTCTCTGTGAGGAGGGGGGGGGGGTCGTCTTCCTTGAGAGCGGGGAATTCCCCGTGCCGTGAATCAACTTAATACCGGACATTTTCAGTGAATAATAATTCGGGAAGACAGCGGGAATAAGATAGTTTTACCTTTCTTGCTGACGTTTCGACCACCAGCTGTGGTCATCCTCAGAGCTAAGTCGCTGTCGGCGGCTTCACTTCGGATAAACAGAGAAGGAAGCCACCGACAGCGGCTGTGAGGATGACCTGGTGGTCGAAACGTCAGCGGGGAATTCCCCGTGCCGTGAATCAACTTAATACCGGACATTTTCAGTGAATAATAATTCGGGAAGACAGCGGGAATAAGAAGTAAATATAGTTTATGGTTTTTAAAATGGTTTCAAGCCCAAAACAGGAGACTTGACAGGTGTGAACCTGAAAATGTGGCTGAACTCCGTCAATAAAATCTTTTCACATCACAAAAACATCAGAAGCGTTCCTCTTGCTTGTGCCAGGAACATTTGTCATGAAGAAATCTCAAATGAACAACTCTCAATAATCCACTCCGACCAAAACACACCAACACCCAGCAACTGTGCCATCGCGCTTTCATGCAGCTTTGATGCACCCCAATTGCTTCGAATCGTTTCAGCTGCGCCGAAGTGTCACGCAGTTCGGAAAGCATCATACATCATGTGTCACGTGACCTGAGAGGTTCGAATCACGCTCCAGCAGCTCCCAGCTCCGCAACCAAAGACTGCATATATAAGAACACATTGCTTCAGTTTGACACTGGACAGCAAGCTCCGCAGTCTCTGGAGCTGGTAGTGAAATGACAGCTATCATAATAAACGTGTTGTCAAACCTGTATTGCGGTTTATGCATATGTTCACATAACATGAAGCTGCTGTTTCAGTCAAGGAAATCATTTTGTTTTCAAAAGTGTGGACTTACACATTGGGTGGGGTGTCAGTGATCCACATCTTACACGTATTTTTGGAAAAATCAAGATGACAGCTGTTTTTTTTCCACAAGCTCAATACATTGAAACTCTGATAGCCACATGAACCAAACAAAACAACCCACAAATCACAGTGAGGTTCGGCAGCTTTTATTTTGAAAGTGACACAGAAAACCAAAGACTGTATATATAAGAACGAACCAGTCACGTGATTCAGGCAAACCAAAGCTTCATTTGTCATCAGTCACGTGGTTTTTGGCGAAATGAAGCAAGCCTCGGAGCGGGGCTTCATGGACACGCCCCCTTCCGGTTCGATACAAGCCTCGAAGCTTCGCTTCATTTTTCCCATCACTAGAATTCAGTGGGCAGAAGAAGTAGTTCCGGTTTTCGCCGTTTTGTTTGTTTTGTTAAATAAATACCCATAAAAGAGCAACCAGAGCCCGAGTCATTACAATATGATCGCTGATATGAGTCAATAATGTGATATTCCTGCCATGTTTGCCTTAATAACTTTAATAACTCCGTGCTGCATGAGCCACGTGAGTGTAATCCTCTGAGTAGTTGATGTAATTACATCATGAATTTAGCTTAACATGATAGATTTTGTTCTCTGAACAAGAAATAATTACTGGTAATATTGTGAATGATAGAATATATAAGCCACCTCTAGAATTTAAATGATGTTACATTACATTTACAGTTACAATAATAGCTTACTGCTTATGTGTTTAACTGTACTTTATTACCTTTCTTCTTTCTCTAAGTTTATAGGCTGCTGTAACAAGTTAATTTCCCCACTGTGGGATTAATAAAGTCTATTATATTATAAATATATAATAAAAGTGTCTGTGGGACATTTGAGACACCTATCTCTAGCTTTAACTGAGATAGAAAGATATTATTACAGACTTAAGGTCCAGTTGACATTAAAACAGTAACAAATCCAGTATAAAAATGAACCATGTAAAACACATAAAGATATAACCGACGTGTGTGTTAACAGACAGCTGTACCAGTGTTTCTAAAGCTCAGACTGATAGAGAATGGCACTAAGGTTAATGTTGGACAAGAATCAATAAATGTTTATGCATTTATCTGCTGATTAATTTATGTATAAAATTTCTCAAGACAGCTTGAAGGGCGTTAACTTGTAAATATTTTACAGGAGGAAAAATATCGAGATATATATCGTATATCGGAATTCATCTAAAATATATCGAGATATAAGTTTTGGTCCATATCGCCCAGCCCTACTGACAACACGCAGCATCTGACCAACTGTGGTCAGATGTGCTGACAGGTGGATCCATGAAGGTGGAGAGGCAATGGGCCAAGCACAAGAAAGAAAAAGTCATAACCAGAGGAGTGTGTTGTTGGAACAAAAAAGAAAAACTTTGTGGGCATAAACATCCCAGCTTCTGTTCATGAGACAGAAGAAAGGATAATTGTGTCTGGATGTGGAGAATAAATTATACAGCAGCCCTGGTTATCGTTTATGAAAAGTCTTGTTAAATGCATAAACACTCACCTCTTGTGTTAGATTCATAGCCTTTCAATCCATGCTAGCAATAGTATGTAACGACGTGGCCCCATGGTTTTTCTCCTAAAATGAACTGTGTTACACTTTGAAGGTTACAGGTCACGTTAGGGCTGCACGATATTAGGAAACCCTACGATATGCGATAACAGTGCTTAATATTGCGATATCTATATTACTTGCGATAAATGAACAAATACTTAAATCTGCAGTTTTTGTATATATACTTTAGACACACCACACCATCCTCTATCATTAGTATTAATACAGTAACAAAATGAAATCATGCAAGTTCACATTACATTTCTAGAGCCCAATATATAGATCTTTATGGTTGCGTTGGAGGTGACAATGGAGATTTGTCATGTTTCCCCTCATGGTTGCCACGGGTGTTTGACATGTCTTGCAACAAACACAAATACTTTGAAATAATAGTCATGATGTTTGTATTATGAGTTCGCTAACATTTTCCGCACACGTCTTACCTTCAGTCATTGCGACACGCTCTAAGCTAACTCAGGTGTTTGCTAGTCATCCAAATGAAGTGCCGTCCACCTAGGCACCAAGGCATCTAACCTATAAGAACCCAACCAATTGGCCAAATGAGTGAAGGGCTCTATCTGATTTGCCAAAAACTTCATGCTTCCATTTGATTGACAAAATGCATTATGCGTGCAGCTTAGCTCTGAAGAAGGCCACAGTGATGGCCGAAACGTCAGCATAAAAAGGTAAATAAGATCTCCTATCTGTGTTTTAAAAAGAACAAAAAGTTAAAATAATACAAATAATAATCTGACAACCTCTTAGTGATCCTTCTTTAAATATGTGGCACTAGCACACGCTACAAGTACTATTATTACACTGAACAAATATATAAATGTAGCACTTTTGTTTTTGCTCCCATTTTTCATGGGCTGAACTCAAACATCTGAAACTTTGTCCACATGCACAAAACACCCATGACTCTCACATATTGGCTGTGTCCAAATCCAGGGGTTGCATGCTCATGAGTACCCGTCCTCATTGGTCTCTGGAGAACATGTTCTTCCGTGACCGGTTAGACCGGACGTTAACAGCTGTGAATGTGGACATTCTAGCCTTAAATTATAGTCCCGCCCCTAGTTGTGAAATCTGTCTACGGCCCAATTTCAATACTCGCACTGCGCCCTACACCCTTCTGTGAAGTGCGCTTAGAGGAAGTGCGCAGTAAGGCTTCAAGTGCGTAGTACACAAGTGTGCAAATAATTGCCGAATTGGGACAGTGAGCATTACGTCATCGATCGTGACACATGCTGGGATGCCGGTTGCTGTTTGTGTTTTTTTAAAAATCTTTATTAACAACTTTCAAACACACAAACAATTATTTGATGAAATTTGAATTAATTGGTGTCCACATTTATATCTTCGTCTAAAACATTCAGAGCATTAATAAATATCATTAATCATTTTAAATTAACTTCTTTCAGTTGAAAATACATGTTTTCAGAAAAGGCACTTGACCCTATTGCTCCATCTTCTTCTCAAAATTCCCACGCAGCAATGAATTGTGGGTAATACAAATAAGACCGCATCGTTGCGGACTTGGGTGAAGTGCGGATTAAGGGTGCAAAAGGGGCGTGGTCAACTTCCGCAGAATCGGGACACCCTACGCACTCACACCCCTGGCCGGGAACGCGCAATTAAAGGGAGCAAGGGTGCAAGCACGAGTATTGGGATTGGGCCTACATGTGTGTTAGTTAGCACTTTTCCTTAACCAAGATAATCCATCCCACCTCACAGGTGTGGCATATAAAGGGGCTGATTAGACAGCATGAATAATGTACAGGTGTGCCTTAAGCCCTTTACAGATTGACATTCTGGAATATGTGTGGACAATTCAGTCCGGTCTTTAACCAGAACTGTGTCTTCAGACACACCACTTTTGCACCGGAACTTGTCCTTTCGGCTGCCTTCACACAGCAGGGAAAAGTTCCAGATGTCTGAGGGGGAGGGGGTGGGGGTTGGGAAGGCTGTACCCAGATATTGCATAAACATAATGCGGCGGGCGTACATGTGTCATTACCCCAAACAAAGCTAGTAAGTGATCGAATTCCTCTCACTGATCGGACTTACGTTAAGCACAATTCTGCGCACACGAAGACGCATAAGAGACCTGGATGATGAAGCTCAATGGTTAATAAAGGAATCACGGAAGCGGTGTGAAGAGCTCCGTCGCACATCCAGCAGGAGACGGTACCGTAGGAGGCGAGCTACCATGGTTCGCCACATGCTACAGGAGTGAGCTTCCCGGCGTATATGGAAACATTCACAACCAAGTGGTGAAGTTTTCTGGTCAGACGTGTTGAAAAACTTTGCCTTTCCGGTCACTTGATATATATGTAATCTAGCACTTACAGCATTTCCCGCTCCCCTCCTCCTCCTCCTCCCTGTCCGGAACTCGACCACACCAGTCTGAAGCAGCCACCCTGTCTGTGACGAGTCCGGTCCTGTTACTAGGGGCTTCGTCAGTTCTAATTCAGGAAAAGGTTAACCAGATGATTGTATTCAGACTAGGGATGGAGAGATTCACCGATATGAACCGGTGGTTCGTTCATGACGTTAGCGATGCGACTGCACCGGTAGTTTCAGTGCGCATCGGTTATAACTGACGGCTGTACCGCAATGTATCTTCCCATGCGTGTCTCTCATTGGTTAAAACCATGGTTACATCGATTACCTGCTATGTCCTCGTTTTTTGAGGCGCATTGAACGCACCATCATTTTAGCGGAGGCCAGGTGGTGCGCAGCCGCAGTTAGAAAAACCATCGTGGGACAATATTAACCGACGTACGTGCTTCCTGTCTTGTCAAAATAAAACTTTCTAAAGTCCGTGTGACCGGTTTCTGCAGCAGCGTATTCTTCCGAGCATTCTTGTTGATCTGTGCAACTAAAGTTTTGTGTGAGGTCATTTAAGATAATTCCTTATTATTGTAACATTTGTGCAGAACTAAACAGACAGAATGACATTTTGGTTCAGAGAAGCTTGTACTCAGCTTGGACTTTTCTCTTAAAGGAACAGTAACATTAGGCTACAACAGCTTTTAGTATTGCCACATATGGATCATTACAATATTTAGAAGTGTTTTCAAATTTTTACTGTGTTTCATAATAATTCCTAATAATTACATGATGAAGTCTAATAATTTTCTGATTCTGTTGGTTTATTTTTCTGTCTAAATCTAGTTTCAACCCCCTTATTTCAAGTATTGTAACAATAAAAATATGTATAATATGTAAAATATCACTGATGAAGTGCATTGTCTTTGAATGTTGAATTTAATGATTAATCAAAAATAATTAGAGGATCAAATACATCCTTCACAGAGGAGAGGGAAAATTATTTTGATATTTAAAAATCAGATGTGGGCTGGAAAATCTTTTTAATGTGTTGAATCGTTTCAAATCATTAAAGAATCGTCAGCAGGGATGAATCGTATCGTTAGAGGGTTTCACCGTATCGTTAATGTATCGTATCGCCGGTAGCGTATCGAGATACGTATCGAATCGGCCTCAGTGGTGGAGATTCACATCCCTAATTCAGACACAAAGGTCTTATGGACAGAGTCCCGAACATTTCTGTTTTTCATGGCCTGTCTGAAGGGGGCTTTAGACTGCCCAGTTGAGGGACGCATGGATTCCACTCAATATCAGCAGATTCTGGAGACCAATGTCCAGGAATCAGTGACAAAGCTGAAGCTGCACCGGGGCTGGATCTTTCAACAAGACAACGACCCTAAACACTGCTCAAAGTCTACTAAAGCATTCATGCAGAGGAACAAGTCCAACGTTCTGGAATGGCCATCTCAGTCCCCAGACCTGAATATTATTGAAAATCTGTGGTGTGAGTTAAAGAGAGCCGTCCATGCTCTGAAGCCATCAAACCTGAATCAACTAGAGATGTTTTGTAAAGAAGAATGGTCCAAAATACCTTCAACCAGAATCCAGACTCTCATTGGAAGCTATAGGAAGCATTTAGAGGCTGTTATTTCTGCAAAAGGAGGATCTACTAAATACTGAGTTCATTTCTTTTTTGTGGTGCCCAAATTTATGCACCTGCCTAACTTTGTTTAAAAAATTAAGCCCCCCTGCTTCGTAAGTTCATAAAGGGGTTTTCAAACTTTCACTCAGGACTGTGCCCTGATTACTTGATGAACCTCCAGCTGACAAAATCAAACTGGGGATGGACAGAGGGCTCATTTGTTTGTTGCTATTGAGAGAAGCAGCACCGGGAAAAAAAGCTCCAGGTTAGAGGACCAACAATTCAACCTGTATTCCGTCAGAAAACACCAAATTGTCTCTGTCTGTTCCTCCTACCTGTGCAAAGGAAAGGCGCTTGATCTTCTCTGCTATTTTCCTGTCAGCCAGCTCTGAGTAGACTTGAGCCAGCTCATCGTGGTGGTAGAGGAACCTCTGGATGTAGGGGACCACTGAGCGAACCATGCGCTGCATGGGAGGACAAGGCCTCAGGGACTCTGTCAGTGGTTCAGACCTGATGCAGCTGGAAAGCTGGCGAATGCCACAGATATCCAGAAACAATAGCCTGTCCTTGACATTGAAGGCAGGTTTCATATCGCCTGCTGCTGCATTTCCTGTAAGACATACAGGAGAGGGTCAGAATCTTCCTTGTTTCCATCAAACACACTTTAGGATGGACGCGCGTACCAGTCTTGCTCTTGGGAGCAGCCTTCTTCTCTGGTGGTGGCAGGTTGAGCAGACACACCTTCTGATGAGATCTGAAAACCTTCTCCAGCTCCTTGTCATCACCGATCATGGGCTTATTTGCCAACCTCACCCAAGTGTTACTCTTGGTGGGGAACACCCTCAAGTCAGACACCATCCCTGGACACAGAACACCACCGTGAAACCATTACAGAGTGGTCTTATTGTGAAGACAAGAAACTGCAGCCAGAAAGGTGTTTTAAGATGAAAAATAAAATGAACACAGATCAGTAAAAGCAAACTGAAAGCCTGCCTGAGTAAAAAAGAGAGGCATGAATGACTCACCCTTCAAAGTGGAGCAGAAACTGGGATTCAGCTTGTAGAGGGGATGGCCATCCTGGTCTCCAGGAACCTGAGACTTACACCTCTGAGCTGGTAATTAAGAAAAGCATCACGGGTCATCAGTACTTAGAATGGCTCCAGAATGTTGTAGGAATTAGTCTTGGTGTGTTTCCAGTATATTTTTAAGATTTGGATATTTTCTTCTTCTGCACAAAATATGTTTTGCACTAATTTACACTGCACGAAAAACCAGATTTCCGGGCCTGTGAACACCCGCAAATCTAGTCAGTTCCCAGCAAATAACAGCTGTTTACAGGCTGTGGCGTTCATGTTTCTCTGTGCCAGAAACTGCAGGAAACGAACCTTGGGGGGGAGTGGTGGTGGTGGTGTGAAGGGGGGGATTAGGGCCGGGCAATTCACATACAATGGCTACAATTAGCATTTGAATTGCACAACATACATGTCGCGCCTTTACAAATAAAGCTGCGATTGGTTGGATCTGTGCCAGTTAATTTAAATAACATTCATGATAGGACTGTAAATTTGTCACCATTGGTTACTCTGGCTCATTATTATGCAAGTCTATGTGACCCTCCACCCCTTTTGCTGCTTAAAATACAGAAAATTTAAATAATAATCATGGCAGGTCAGTAAATTTGTCACCATTGGTCAAGCTAACTCATTAATATGCTGTTCTGTGCACCCTCCACCCCTTATGCTTATAGTGCAGGCCCCACCCCCAGCTGTTTTTGCATTGGCACAAACATAACACAAGAAACACGTTGAAATTTCCTTTTTTATTTTAAATTTGAGGCATCAACTTTGAATGAAATGTTTTTTGCTGCCTCGGAACTGTAGCTGGAAGGTGGCATTCTGTCAGACTCAGGTCCAGAACACAGCCGCCGGTGATGAGTAGCGGTGTATTTTGGACAGGAATCCAGTCTGCTTTGAAGCACCCCGCACAGGTCACCGAGGTCCTGGCTGCGAAATGAGGGGCGACGCACGATCCACCCAAATATGAACTCCAACGTGATATACTCCTCATCGGACATCAGGTGCGCCGTGACACCCGTCCATAACTCCAGCTCTTCTGCTTTAACCACGCTGTGCCTTGCTGCGAGTAGCTGCACAAGAAAAATAAAAAATAAACAAAAAGAGAAAGAGAACATTTATTTTGGGTGCAAATATCAGACCGAAAAGTAATTTACATGAAACAAGAAGACTTTAAACTTACTCTGTTTCTTCTTTGTCGGCTCCTGGCCAAATTCTTTAATGAGACAGCTTTTGCAGAGGTTGCCACTCGCCACTAGGGGTCAGTGTGGTAAAACCCTTGTGAGGAGGTTCACGTCCGGTGAGACGAGAAGTTTGGTTCTGAGAATGTTCATGACGCTATTCATGTAACTCACTGGTTGACATCTATTTGTAAGTTTGTACACTTTGTTACACATTCGCTAAGCTGTTGACGCAATGTTAGATGTTGTTTATATGCACGTTATTCCGTGCTGCATCAGAGTATGTTTATTAGCTTGAGCACATATGTTGTTTCACGTTGCCGTTAGCATTAGCTCATGTAGCTTTTATGTGTCGGTGCAGGGCTCCGTATGGAGATAAAGTTATCTGACATCGAGGAGTGTGTTTCTTCATGACGGAGCCATGGTTGTCGTCAGATGCTCCGTTCCTGCATGTGCGTTCATCACCGAGGATGTGTCCGAGGCCCTCGCCATCGCTCTGCTGTCGAACCACGGCCTCGCCCATCAGAGCCAGCCCGCGCTCGCGGCGTCTGCCCGGGCCCCGGTGGCGCCCGGCCCGGCGCTGGATCGACCTAGAGTGGACATCGGCGTGTCTGTTGAGGAGTGGAACATCTTCGTTCGCCGTTGGGAGGTTTTCCGTGTTGGCTCGGGGATTGGTGACACCCAGGCCCCTTTCCAGCTGTTTCAATGCGCCGGACCAGAGCTGGGAGATAATCTGCTGAAAGCTAATGCTGATGCCGCTTCTGGTCCTTTGTCTGCTCTACTGGCTGCCATGCGCTCTCTGGCGGTGATACCTGTTGCCACGTGTGTTTTACGGTTTGAACTGCTTCAGCTTCGCCAGGAGCGCGATGAGACATTCCGTGCTTTTGCTGCTAGGGTACGTGGGAAGGCTGAGACGTGCGCCTACAATGCTGTGTGCAGATGTGGGCTGCCTGTGGATTACTCCGACCACATTATCCGCAATGTGCTGCTTAATGGGATTAATGACTCTGATATACGTAGGGACATTCTTGGAACTCCTGATGTCTTATCTAGACCTGTAAATGATGTTGTGGCTTTGGTTGAGAACAGGGAAATGGCTCGGAACGCCCTCCCTCTGTCTACCATGTCTGCTGTGTCGTCGTTCCGCCGTCAGGCGGCCTTGTCACTGTCTGGCCCTGCGGCCTCTCCGGCCCCGCCGGACAGGTCTGCTAGGGCCTCATGCCCTGAGTGTAAGAATGTTTTTAATGTGTTCTCCAAGGGGTCTCGGGGTTGGAACACTAAACCTCATCGGATTTGCATTGACTGCTTCAAGGCTCGGCGGCGGCGATCACGACGCCAGCCGCACCAGGATGGTCAACAAGCTGCTGTGGGTGCTGACATCATATCCCAGATCTCGGCCATTGAGTCAGGGGAACGCTCTAAGGTACGGCGCAGGGGCAAGCATCGACATCGAACTTCAGATGTGCGTGACCGCTGCATTGGACCTGTGCCTTTTAGGCTTGGGCATCATATTTTTTCCAGGGGCAAATGGCGGTGCGCCAGACTCAGGGATCATCCCCGGGTGCCCATCTACATCACTATAGATGACCAGGTGGTGACCACGGGCGAGGCTCACCCCAGGGGCCAGGTGGCTGCAGCCGTTGTTTCTGCCATAGCGGACACTGTGGTCACTGGATGATTTCCTGGCATGTGGTTTCTCGCGCGATGACTTGCGTCCTGTGGTGCTCAGCCTGTCAGCTGTGAACAGATCCCCTATCGCCATCGAGGGCGCTTTCTTTGCTAGGCTTTCCGCTACCACTCATGGGGGCGAAATGGTGTCCTGCCATTCGATGGTGTATGTTAGCGGGTCTGTTCGCGCGATGTACCTGTTATGACTCCCTGCTCGGCCTCAGCCTCCTCCCTAGTGAGTTTCCATCCTGTTCTGGTGGGGTTGGGTCCATAGCCGACCGTGTTCCTGGTGCCCTTGGCTCGGTGGGCAGGCTTGATCTCGTTGACGGTGGCATAGATGCCCATCACGCCTCCCAATGCTCATGCCCCCAGCGTACAGCCCCTCCTCCGCGGCCTGCGGAGCTGCCATTCCCATGCACCCCTGATAATATTCCACGGATGAAGGCATGGCTGCTCGACAGGTATGCGTCTTCGACATTTAACACATGCCCCCATCGACCACTGCCGTGCATGGAGGGCCCGCCCATCGAGATACATGTGGACCCAGAGGCGACGCCAAGGACGTGCCACACGGCGGCGACCCTGCCGTTGCATTGGCAACAGAAGGTGCATGATGACCTACTTCGGGACGAGTTGCTGGGTGTCATTGAGCGTGTGCCTTATGGGGAACCGGTGACCTGGTGCCACCGGATGGTGGTCAGCCGGAAGCACGACGGGACCCCTTGTAGGACCGTCAATCTCTCGCCTCTTAATAAGTTTTGCCGGCGTGAAACCTTTGCTGCTGAGTCCCCATTCCACCTCACATTCCTAAGGGTACCTGGAAAACCGTCACAGACGCTTGGAACGGCTACCATAGTGTGCCCCTGCGTGAGTCGGACCGTCACTTTACCACCTTTATCACGCCCTTTGGCCGCTGGCGTTATACAAGGGCTCCGCAGGGCTTCCTGTCATCCGGGGATGGTTACAACCACCGTTTTGAAGCGATCCTCTCTGATTTTGAGCGGAAAGAACGGTGTGTCGATGACACCATCCACTATGACACGGATCTTGGGCTGCACTGGTGGAGAACGATCGACTTCCTGACCTGCGTCGGTCGTTCTGGCATTGTGCTGAACCCATCCAAGTTTCAATTCGCCGAGAAAGACGTCGATTTTGCCGGTTTTAGGGTCTCCGATGACACTATCGAGCCCCTCCCTAAGTACTTGGCTGCCATTCGGGACTTCCCTGCCCCGACCTCGACTACTGACATTAGGAGCTGGTTTGGTCTGGTGAACCAGGTGGCCAACTACGTTCAGCTGCGTGATATCATGGCACCGTTCAAGCCCTTCCTGAGCCCGCGCTGCAAGTTCTCGTGGTCGGCTGAGCTGGAGACTGCCTTCCAGGAGTCCAAACTAGCCATTGTGGATGCTATCCGTGCAGGGGTGGAGATTTTTGATATGGAGAGGCGTACTTGCCTCCGCCCGGATTGGTCTAGGCGCGGCATCGGGTACTTCCTCCTTCAGCAGCACTGCTGCTGCAGCTCTGGTGTCCCGGACTGCTGCCCCAGTGGGTGGAGGATTACTCTTGCCGGTTCGCGCTTCCTCTCCTCTGCAGAGCAGCGATATGCCGCTGTTGAGGGGGAGGCCCTGGCCGTGGCGTGGGGTCTTGAACAGACCAGATACTTCACACAGGGGTGCGATAACCTGGTCGTGGTCACTGACCATAAACCCCTGGTGAATATCTTTGGCGATCGTACGTTGGATGAGATAACTAACTCCTGCCTATTCAGACTCAAACAGCGTACTCTCCCCTGGCGGTTTGACATTGTGCACTTGCCTGGCCGTAGCAACTGTGCCGCTGATGCCGCCTCCAGGATTCCTTCGCCCTCTGGCGTAGCGGAGGGCCTCGCTATAGGGTCTCGGAGTGTGTTGGTTGGTGAGGAATCAGCGATTATGGCATCTATTCGCGAGGATGCACAGGAGTTGGCAGCTATTTCGTGGCCCCTCCTTGAGCAGGAGACGGCTGCAGATGCATGCCTGTCCCACCTCCTGCATCTCATTGAGGCTGGGGGTTTGGTTGACACGAAAGACCCTGTGCTCGCAGACCTGTCCAGAGTTTGTGAAGATGTTTATGTGCAGGCCGGTGTCCTTTTGTACTGTGACCGGGTTATGGTCCCCCCGTCCCTTCGTCGCTCTGTCCTTCAGCACCTTCACACTGCCCACCAGGGTGTATCGGCAATGGAGCGGCGGGCTCACGCCATTGTGTACTGGCCTGGGTTGTCGGGAGATATCCGGTCGACAAGGGAGAGGTGCGCGGACTGCAATCGCAATGCCCCTTCGCAAGCGGCCGCACCCTCAGTGCCATCGTCCCCGCCATCCACGCAGTTTGAGGAGGTGTTTGCTGATTTCTTTGACTACGTGGGCCACCACTACCTTGTAGTCGGGGATCGCCTCTCTGGTTGGGTGGAGGTCCTGAGCTCGTCCGCCGGCACCGACCTCAGTGGATCGGTTGGTTTAATCCGCCACTTGAGGTCATTTTTCGCCACCTTTGGGGTGCCGGTGGAGCTGTCGAGTGATGGGGGCCCAGAGTTCACCGCAGGGCGGACATCAGACTTTCTCCGGTTGTGGCAGGTGAGACATCGGGTGTCCTCAGTGGGATTCCCCCAGTCGAATGGCAGAGCGGAGGTGGCTGTCAAGACGGCCAAGCACCTTCTGGTCTCGAACACCGGCCCGACCGGGAGCCTCGACCATGACCGTTTCCTGCGGGCCATGTTGCAACTACGCAATACGCCTGACCCTGATTGTGACCTGTCGCCTGTGCAGATTGTCTTTGGCCGCCCCTTTAGGGACTCATTGTTGTTTGTGAATAGACTGGAGAAGTTCTCCAACCCGCATGTTAGACCACTTTGGCGTAAGGCCTGGAAGGCAAAAGAAGAAGCCCTCCGTACTCAGATGGCTCGTACGTATGAGTCCTTAGGGGAACATGCGCGACCGCTCTGCCCACTGGCGGTCGGGGAGTCAGTATTCCTTCAGAATCAGTCGGGCCTTAGCCCACGCGCGTGGGACAGGTCTGGGGTGGTGGTGGAGTCCCTGGGCCACGACCAATATCGGGTCAAGGTTGATGGGTCGGGTCGGCTTACCCTGCGCAATAGGCGGTTCCTCCGTGCCTTCACCCCAGCCACCCCTTGCGCTCGTCGGGACGATAATGCGTCCCTGTCTGGAGGGTCACTGGCTCCACGCCCTGCTCCTCCGGATGTGGAGGGACCCTCCATGTGCCCATCTCCTGGGCCACCTGGGTTCCCGGTGTCTTGCTCTGACACTGCCCTGCCAGTGCCGCATCGCGACGCTGCTTCTGTTGCCAGTCCCATGAGCTTACCTGACCTTGCCCATGAGCTTACCTGACCTTGTGGTTGGTGACCAGGTGGTCGTCGACCCTGTAGTCGCGGCCCCTGCGGCGCGGCCCTCGGGACTATGTCCGTCGGCTCCCTCGCCTGTGTCTTCTGCTCGGGTGAGGAGGCCGCCTAAACGCTATGAACCTGAGACTGGCTCATGGGTGGTGGCCTGAGTCCATTGCGCCATCTTGTGTCATGGCTTCCTGGACTGGGGGGGATGCAGAGGTTGCCACTCGCCACTAGGGGTCAGTGTGGTAAAACCCTTGTGAGGAGGTTCACGTCCGGTGAGACGAGAAGTTTGGTTCTGAGAATGTTCATGACGCTATTCATGTAACTCACTGGTTGACTTCTATTTGTAAGTTTGTACACTTTGTTACACATTCGCTAAGCTGTTGACGCAATGTTAGATGTTGTTTATATGCACGTTATTCCGTGCTGCATCAGAGTATGTTTATTAGCTTGAGCACATATGTTGTTTCACGTTGCCGTTAGCATTAGCTCATGTAGCTTTTATGTGTCGCTGCAGGGCTCCGTCATCTTTGTCATTAAAGTTATCTGACATCGAGGAGTGTGTTTCTTCAGCTTTAGCGGCAAGGTACGGTTGCTGGTACCTAAGGTTTCTCCGAACAGTCTCAAAGTACGTCTTGCAAGCAGCTGGAATAAAAGCAAATGCCTGTTAAAATAACGTAGATGTGTACAAATTAAAATCAAAATGCGTTGTAAGTTACTTACAAATTATGTCGCTGCTTTTCACACACTGAAAATCTGGATTTGCTCTCAGAGCTTGGACTAGGCCGGATGTAACCCCTTGGTTGTGAGCAGAGCTCAGTCTGTAATGAAAATAAAAGATGTGTGAGGTTTTCAGGAGTTTACGCCATTAAATATGAACAAAAATAAATCTCACCCTTGCTCTGGCTTGTAGCGGCTGTTTGTTACAGCATTGTGAAAACGACGAACCGCTTCCTTTAAAAAAAAAAAGACAAGTCTGTTTAGAGGGGAAACACAAAGCCATTCTCAGTAAACAGTCTGCAATATGTGAGCTACATACCGCGAGTTTGGTATTGTGGCAACGTCGCTTGGTTTTGTGGGTTTCTGCCACAGAGTCGCTTTTCCATCTGTCTTCCAGTTATCCTTTTTTCGAGGGAAATAAACCTCTCTTCCACAACACTGTCTTAATGTCCGCTTACAGGGCTGGCAGGAATCCTCATCGGACTCTCCTGTAGACGCTGAGGAGTAGTGTTACTAGGTCCGTAAAAATTATGATGCCGTCGAGACACTTTAGTGTATGGTATCCAAAACAATAGAAAAACTATTTTGTCCGAATGCCGCTGCATTAACTTCCTGGGGAAAGTCTTTCAGCCAATTACAGTTTTGTTTATGTCACACGCCAGTATGTGATTGGACGAGCGCCAACTGTCTCTGTAACGTGATTGGACAAAACACAGGGCGCTGGAGAGCGTAACAGCGTCGCCGCCATATTGGATGGGTCTCCTCGCTCTCCAAAGTCAATGCAGGGTGGGCAACTATGCCTGTTTTTGTGCAGCCTACAGTTGCAACAACCGGCTATTGAAAACAGATCACGTGGGATTACTATTGACTTTTCTAGCCTACCTGATGGGATTTTATATTATAATTTATTTTGTTTAATTATGTTTATATTTTTATTATTATGCCATATGCTTCCATATACCGTGTATCCGTTTTTGTGAAAAAGCTTGAAAAAATGTGTTTTTTAGCAGGGTAAGCACCGTCTTCAGTAGAAATGAATGCACTGGGGGTGAATGAAGACCCAACTAGCTCCAATAGGCAGTGCCAGTTGGTATCTACAGTATATATGTCTGTAGGACAAACTTTAGTCATTGTAGCAAAAACAATTATGTGAACTACAGGCTTATATTTCAATTCACAACTGCAAATTTTGAAATCAGAAGGTTAAACAGCAGTGCTGAGTCCTTATTCTGATTTTCACATCTGCCTTGCAGCTGTTATCACTTATAAAACAGACTAGGGGACGGAAAGGTGTAGAATGCTTGTTATCATCCTGGAAACCCAAATTAGAAGTCAGTTTTCAGGCCATTTCAATCACATTCCTGAGAAACTTGAAAATACCTGCTGGGAACACCCATTTGCATGAACTTCAATAGCAATTTACATGGCTGTATACAGACAAAAATCCCACTTTAAATGCATCTGATTTGCATGTCTGTGGCTTCCAGCAGTTGCACTTACACAACAAAGCTAAATACTAACAAAGACCAGAGATGGGAGGGGTGAGGGGGGTGCCTGCCATTTGTCTTTGAGTTTGAAACACAAAATTCACGTCAATTCCTGACCATTTCCATCTAAGCTTGCAAATTGACGAGAACAGCCGTTTGCCTGAACTTTCATGGCAATTTACATTGCCACATACTGACGAAAACCCCCCTTTTCATGCAGTGTTAGAAGCTGTGTTGCCCAATAGTTTCATGTTAAGTATCAGGGTCAAACATGAAGTTGTTTATACGTAGGAACAGCAGAGTTTTTGAGTCCACTAATCCCCGGAACAAGGCCCCAAACCAAGGAAAGTTTCCTGAGAATGGTAGAATAACAGTAAAACAACAAGGAGCAAGGAAGTTAGAAGTTTAAACATTTTCTTGTCTTTACTGACTCTGGGAATGTGAGATCTAAGTGGACAGAAATATGTCACAGACTCAAATACAGACACGGATGTTTGGTTACATGTCTCTTAGCAAGCTGCTTCTTCAGAAGATAGTTTTTGTATCCAACAAGCTTCTAGTTGGTCTTTGACCACTCTCCTTGGCCGAGTTGGTAGAGTTTATTTAAACGGAGCTTTGTGAATCTATTCCAGAGTCTTGTGGCGCTTACACACTAGTTTAAGCTGTACTGGTATCATCCTGGTACACAATAACACCAATGCAATATTCAGTATGTGTTCTATAATTGTGCAATACCGGATTCACATTGTTGTCTGTGTCTCTTACAGTATGCTGCATAGTGTTGGTACCAAGTTTGTTTTCATCTTTTATTTGTGGTTTTTTTAGTGATCTAAGATTACAATACTAGATTACTGCCTATGTGTATATAGATGTATCCTTGTTTTTATCTTTCTTCTAATTACCCTTTGAGTGATGGTGCTGCTGTGACAAGTGAATTTCCCCACTGAGGGATCAATAAAGTCTATTCTATTCTATTCTATTCTAGTCCCTGATATGTAATTAATTTTACAAAAAAGACTAAAACTATAACTGAAACTAATAAAAACTAAACTGAAACTAAGAATTTTCAAAAAATAAAAACTAAACTAAAACTAAAAAACAAGTTGTAAAAACATATTTTAAAAACTAAATAGAATTAAAAATTTGACGTAAAAACTAAATAAAAATAAAAACTAATAAAAAATGCAAAACTATTAAAACCTTGATTATGAGTTAAAGGGATGAGAGCCGGTGAGCAAAAACATAATGAGTTTCAGACAGATGGAACTGAGTGACAGAAGGAATGTGAGACACTACAGCTGATCTAAATGTCCTCACCCAGTCTGGCATAAAGTATGGACACATCCTGTAGCACCTCAGCAGTTGGCATGGGAGACGAAAAGCAGACCAGTTCCAACAGGCCGACGTACTGCTTCATGTTGGGACAGCTGTCCACATTCAGCAGCTGGAAGCAGAAACATCACACATGCATGAGAACATTTTATATCTACAGAAGTACATTGATCTTCTCAGATAGCTTAGTTTCTTGGCCCTGTATCTGGTTAGGATTCCTCCTTTTAAACCCACTTAACCGAACCCTTCTTTGATCAAAAACCCTACAAGAACCTCCCTAAGCTTCTGGCTTCTACCCATCCCAGCCATGCCGCCTAAATCGGCTAAATCAACGGAAAAGATTCTGGAGACTGACGCTTCGTCTGCAGCCATTAGCAGGGCTGACATAATGGCTCTGCTAACTGAACACTGGGCGACGCTAGTAGCCGAGTTGAAAACAACCTTTTTTGATGAAGTTAATCGTAAACTCGATGGACTGCAGAGCAAACAGGTCTGCCACGGTGAGCGTTTAAAGTTGCTTGAAGAAAATGCAGAAACATTTGATGAGCGTGTTATGAAACTGGAATCAGTCTGCTCAACGTTACAGGCTAGTAACAACAAGATAAAGGCTAAGCTACTTGATATGGAAGGGAGATACAGGCGTCTCAATGTACGTTTGGTGGGTCTTCCAGAGGGAATCGAAGGCCCCCAGCCATCTAAGTTTTTTGCACAACTGATTCAAGATGTTTTTGGCCAAAACACCTTCCCTACACCGCCAGAGTTGGATCGTGCTCATCGGAGCTTGGCCTCTAAACCGGGTCCTGGGGAGAAGCAGCGGCCCGTCATCCTGTGTTTTCATCGGTACCAAAATAAGGAGCTACTTATTCGGGAAACAAGAAAACGGAGAGAGGTGAAATATTTGGATATGCCTTTCCGGATCTATGAAGATTATAGTCCTGAGGTGGTAGAGCAACGGAAATTTTATAAAACTGTGATGTCGGAACTGTACAAGATGGGGCTGAGGCCTTCACTGCGCTTTCCAGCCCGGCTGCGCATTACCAAATCAGATGGGACCTGGGTTGTGTTTGGATCTGCAACAGAAGCCGAGAAGTTTGTGAAGGACTTCTCAGGGGACTGAACTGGTTTTCTTGCAGCGGCTAAGTATGGCACAGTTACTACGCTACAATATATGGTAATTTTCTTGCACGACACAACAGCTATGTTCGATCTGTATCTTGTTTTTGTTTAAGGGTATTAATCTGCAATATGTGGGGTACATTATACCTGATATATAATTATATTCTTTATTTATATATGATTACTTTAAAATAGGTAGCTTAGATAGGTGTAATACGGAAGTTTTGTATTTAGATAGGTTAGGTGGAGGGTGGGGGGTGGTGGGGTTATTTTTTTTTTATTATTATTATTATTTTTTTTTTTTGCTGGGTTTTTGGGATTCTGCTGCCAATGGTTTGTCAAGGGCCTATCTTTTGTGTTTTAAGTATGTATGACTCAGTTTTCAGTTAGGATTAAAATATATATATAATAAATTATGAATAGATCTATTAATATTATCACTTGGAATGTTAAAGGTCTGTTAAGAGAGAGAAAGCCTTAGCCTATTTAAAAAAGATGGATGTTAACATAGCTTTTATTCAGGAAACGCATCTTAAAATCTCAGATCAGCTCCGTTTGAAAGGTGGTTGGGTGGGACAGCTTTTTCACTCTTCTTTTCAAAGGAAGGCCAGAGGGGTTGCAATATTGATAAACAAGAATGTCCCCTTTAAGGCCTCTTCTGTCATAGCTGATTCCAATGGCAGATATGTTATAGTTACTGGTACATTAGGTCATCTCAATGTTATTTTGGCCAATATATATGCTCCTAACTATGACGATCCTCTTTTTTTTGTACACGTTCTTGGCCGGCTACCGTGTTTAAACTCTCACTTGCTTATTATAGGGGGAGATTTTAATTTATGTATAAACCCTGGAATGGATAGGTCATCTGTGAGGTCTGGGTATAATATCTCAAAATCAGTTTCTTACTTACAATCATTCCTCACTTCTTATGGTGTTTCAGATATTTGGCGTTTTCTACACCCGCATGATAGGCAGTATTCTTTTTTTTTTCAAATGCGCATCAGTCTTACAGTAGGATTGATTATTTCTTTATAGATAATAAACTCATTTCCAATATTGAACTATGTGATTATCAACCAATAGTGATATCGGATCATGCTGCTCTCGTGCTAAAAATACATATTCCTGGTTTTCTCTTTCCCAGAAAACAATGGAGATTCAAGTCACTTTTATTGAGTGATAAAAACTTTGTCAACTTCATTTCAGACCAAATCTCTTTGTTTTTAGAAATAAATCTGACACCAGATGTTCAAATTGCAACGGTTTGGGAAGCTCTCAAGGCCTACCTTAGAGGTCAAATTATATCATTTACAGTCCAAAAGAAACGCGAGTCAATGTCCAGACAGAAAGACTTAAAGCCCCAGTGTGTAATATTTTTACCTGTTTTCTACCAAATTCTGTGCATCCAGTGCACAAACTTGCCCTTTTTCATTAATATTTCTCACCAACATCAATTCTAAATATTGCTCTCAGCTTCAAATTTTACATTTTTAATACATAAATTGTGGTCGACGCTCCATGGTCATCCTCCATCTTGAAATACGGTAGCTATTTAGAGACATACGAGCTCTGAGTTACGCGTTTGCACTATGACTGTAACCTGAAAGAAACAGCAGAGGGCAGCAGTGCGCCGTGGAAGCATGGCATCTGACAATGCAACTAAGAAGAGACGAGACTAGCTGCTACACGTTGCTGTAACTTTGTTAGTTTGAATAACAAACAATGAAATCAAAAGACACATCAAATATGTCAGGTCTTATTGTTTTCCAACACTCAGCAGCTGCATATGATGAGAACCCCGCCCGCAACAGCTAGACACTAGCATCCAAGTGTTGTTCCTGACTCACCTCAGCTGATCATTTCTTTTCTTCATAATAAAGCTCCCAATCCGGTCCCAAAGTATCAGTTCCAAAGTCCTTCTTCAAGAAAGTTCCTTCTATTAAAGCCTCCTCTCTTACCGCAGCCTGCCGTGTCTCCCAACACGCTTCAGCGGTGGTCCGCTAGCCGGTAGCCACATTAGCATTAGTTACCGGTACTTTATTTCCACAGCGTGTCCCCGGCTCCAGCCAAACCTCATCGGCTATCCGATCGCTAAACAGCCAGTGGTTGATGTTAGCTCCATCTTGATCTTCACTGCGGCTCACACCGTGTGCTACGATCAGCTGATGGCTAACCGGCAGACTCTTCTTTACTCCGCTGCTCTGATCCACATGACACCGGACGCCACAGCTGATGCCTTCCCTCCTCCGTGTGTGAATCGGTGGCAGCTATGCTAGCTTCCTTCAGGACCGGTAGGTTGATATGACAGCTAACAGCAGTGTTTCCCCTAGAAATGTTTATAGCCGTGATGCTTGTAGACTGAGGGGGGTGGTGGATCGCGCCGCCTCGTCGCGGGGGGGTGCGCGCGCATCGTCTCGTCGGGGGAGGGGCTACGCTTGGCATTATGCATTATGACTGAACACTCATTAAAAAATGTTTTTTACCTGCTTGAGTAGTTATATGCTTTGTGTGGGTTAGGCTACAGAGACTGGAAATAAATCAATCTCATGCTTTTTATAAAAAAACGAACCAGATGGCTGGAGTGAACGCTGGAGTTGTTGCCTTTTTGAGTGGGCCACCGTAGCTGCAATACTTACTCTGAACTGCATGGCGCTAAAGAGTCGCAATTTTTACCATGATTTCGATGAATATTTCACATAGCTCCTTTAAGCCTCTTTTATTAGTTAGGTCGTTTATAAGAGCTCAGACCGTGGCGGTAATGTTGCGCAATCATGTCCGTTTTATAAAAGATTACGCGATGGCGGCAAAAAGGAGGTATGGGGGCGGTCTCTGCGCTGTCGCAGACTTCTGTGTATTTTGGACATAACTTGCTTTTTATTGCGATCGAAGCCGCACTCCTTAAGTTTTTATTTTAACAACCAGCTACAGGTGTGTGTCATCCACCATCCCTGTGAGCTGTCAGATGATCTGAGCTGCAGATCTAACGGAGAGAAGCTCCCGGAGCACCGCATCGCTCCAGTTAATCATCTCAGCTGGTTCTGTTTACAAAAGTGAAACTTAAGCGCGTGTTTACTTTCATTTTTAACATAATTCCCGGCCGGAGCGCAGCATTAATTCATCACATGGTCATGACACCTCCCTCTTTTGCGCCAAGGCTTAATGTGCGTTTATAAGACCGGCGAAGCCGCAATATTACCGCAATATTACTACCAAGCGTGGCGGCACGAATGCCGCAAAATTCCCGGAACGTGATACCGCCATGGCGCGTTCATAAGAAACACGTTGCGGTAATATTGCGCTGATTTGCCGGCATGGTGTGTCTTATAAAAAGGGCTTTAGAAAGACAAATTGCGGATGTGGATCATAGACACTCTCAAAGCCCCACTCACGACCTGTATAAGGAACGCCTAGCTCTTAGTTCTGAATACGATAGGCTTACGTCACACTCCATTGAGTATCTTTTATTAAGAAATCGCACTAAGGTATATGAACATGGGGACAAGGCAGGAGAAATACTGGCAAGGCAGCTGAAAGGTGCAAGGGCCAAGCAAACAATTAATGGGATAAGGACACAGGATGGTACACTGATAACCGACCAGCGAGGAATAAATGAGGCCTTTCAATCCTATTACTACAGTCTATACAGCTCTGATAATACTTGTAATCCTGACCTCCTTTCTGAATTTTTTAGAGGTTTACAAATGAACACCCTGGATCCTGATGATGTTTCAATGCTGGATACACCTTTACAGCAGCTAAAGAGATTCCTATAAATCTCCTTGCCCAGATGGTTGCCGAGTGAGTTTTATAAATCTTTTGTGACAAAACTGATCCCTGTGATGACCACAATGTTCTCTGATTCTCTGAGTAAAGGTGTTCTTCCTAACAGCTTGAATCAAGCTTGCATTACTTTACTATTAAAAAAGATTAAAAAAACACTGGAATGCAGTTCATATAGGCCAATTTCTCTTCTGAATTGCGATTATAAAATTTTAGCTAAGATTTTAGCCCAACGGTTAGAAAAGATCTTGCCTAATCTCATATCAGATGATCAATCTGGTTTTGTTAAGGATAGACGTTTATTTTTTAACACGCGTCGATTATTTAATATCTTATATACCTCTCCTGTTGATGAATCTGAATGCCTTCGTTCCATGGATGCTAAAAAGGCTTTTGATAGGGTTGAGTGGCAATATCTGTTTGAGACATTACGTAGATTTGGATTTGGTTGTTCCTTTTTATCTTGGATTAAACTTCTGTACGCTTGCCCTACATCTATGGTACTTTCTAATGACACCTATTCAAAACCATTCAGGCTACATCGTGGGACCCGTCAGGGGTGTCCTCTTAGTCCACTACTATTTGTTTTAGCTATTGAACCATTAGCAATAGCAGTTAGAAAGGACCGATCTATTTATGGCATTACAAGATGGGTTATAGAACATAAACTGGCTCTCTACGCAGATGATCTTTTGTTGTTTGTGTCCCGCGCTGAAGAAACCATTCCTTATATTCTTCATTTACTGGTTAAATTTGGAAAAATATCAGGTTATAAATTGAATCTGCATAAAAGTGAGCTGTTGTCACTTAATATTTCCGAGTCCGCTTTGGAAAAACTTGATGTACCATTCAAGATTGTGTGACACACATGAAAGTGTTGCCACATTTTTCTATGTATTTTGTTTTAATTTTGGTTGTTCAGTACTATTTATGGAAGCCGCAAACCGATTGAGTAATACCAGCTATTGCCACTGGGGGGCACTGCGTTCATACTGTTAGGTGTGGTCGGTAGCCGTTTCCCCTCAGACTGGCTTGAGAGACAGCAGGAAGCACACCACTTTTGCCGATCTCATTTTTGCTTTGTTATTCACAGAACAAAATTAATCCTGCGACAGGACTCAGGCTTGAGACCTGTTACAGATTCTTGGTGGCCCGTACGGGGAAAGGCTCATCACACCTGATGTAAGCTGATCCCAAAACCTACCTGTGACCGTGGATGAGAGTTTGGTGCCATGCCTGGATCAGGAGGCGAGCTGCTTATCTAACCAAGGGGAACTGGATTCTGCTGGGAGCTGAGGTGATCTGGAGAGTGTTTTGTTGTAACAGACTGGATAAAGTGTGATCATGGCTGACAGCGAGCGGAAGAGCCTGGTGTGGGACATCAGGAAAAGCCTGTTGACGCTGTCACCTGAAAAACTTTTCCAGGTCGTGACCAACATTGGTACAGTTCCAGGCAAAGACCCATCAGACCTGCGCAGTGACGATCCAGAGGGATGTTTTGAGTTTATCCATGCATTTATGTACAGTACAGAATTGTTAGAAGCTGAGGACAGGGGCTTCGGGGAACTGTTAGCCTTGCAAGATTTTGTTAGTGAAATTGCACAATCTGAGAGTGTGATTCAACCAAGTGAGGTAGCTAACCCGGTGCAAGCTAATGTCCCATTATTTGACACAGCAGATACAGCTCCTCCTAACGCAGTCCGAGTACATTTAGACGTAGAGGAAGATGGTGACATAAAACGTGGCGGTATCAAAGTTTTGCCCAATGATGTACAGAAAATGATTTCAGATTATGAGGATTTGACAAAAAAACTAATGCACTTTGTAGGTCAGCCCTCCACAGAAGTAGCAACACCAGCGATACAAACACGACCTGTCCCATGCTTGAACACACTGTCAGATGAGGGGAGACAGGGAACACAGGACCAAGTAGTGTCTTTAAAGGAACTCTCCTACCTTCACCGACGTGAGTTTAAGGTCCATGGAGGTCAAATAGGGGACCACTCATCTGACATAAGTTACAACAGTGTGTGTAGACAAATAGGGGAAGGCGTGAAAGACAACTTCACAGATTCAGAGATTGTGCGGGGTGTTTTGAGGATAATAAAACCAGGAAATTTCAAGGACATGCTTATTAACAAGGAGGACATGACCATTCCTGAACTAAGGGGGTTCCTGCAGTCACACCTCGGGGAAAAAAATAGCACAGAGCTATTCCAAGAGCTAATGTGTGCAAAGCAAGATGACCACGAGACGCCTCAGCAGTTCTTATATCGTGTCATTGGTCTGAAGCAGAGGGTCCTGTTTGAGTCAAAACAATCAGGAGCTGGAATTAAATACAGTCCAGATTCAGTGCAGGGTGTTTTTCTGCACACTATATATCAAGGGATGGGACACAAACATTCAGACATCCGCAGGGAATTAAAACCCTTGCTGTCAGAACATACAGTTTCTGATGAGGCCATTCTAAAGCATGTTATGCGAGTAACTAGTGATGAAAGCGAGCGGCAGCGAAGACTGGGGCCCATCCACCGTCAAAAACATGCTGCTGTGCATAGTGCGAATGTTGACAACGAAAATGTCAAACAACCAAATACCAAGAAAGAGGGGATGGAACCTAAAGTCAAAACGGACACATTACAAAGCCTGACAGAGAAAATAGAAACACTTACCAGACTTGTGGACTCATTAACACAAACTGTTAAGAAAGACCAAACTTGCCACTGCACTTCAGTTAAACCCAAAGGGGCCAGAAGAGACAGGGTCTATGGATGTCCAAAGTGTGTACAAGAAGGTTCACAGGACTGTCGGCATTGCTTTTCTTGTGGGGAGCTAGGCCATAGAGCGGTGGGTTGCCTAAAGCATCCAAAACAGCAGGGAAACTTGAACCGGTTGCTGATGGGGGACAAACAGTAGCCGGTGATCGTTCAAAGTCCCACCCGACTTGTTCAGACAGTGTCCAGAGTGGAAAAGCTGATGTTAAAGGAACAAAATGCAATGCTAGAAGTGCTACGAATGATGTGAAAACGGTACCAGTACCTGAAAATGAGCCTGTTGCCAGATTAATAGGAAACAAAGCCTTGATTAAGTGTATCCTCAATGGATTGACAGTTAATGCTCTTTTAGACACTGGTGCTCAGGTGAGCATGATCGACCGATCTTGGAAAGACAGATACTTGCCCCAGAGTGAAATGCGTCCACTTTCAGAGCTTGTTGATCTTAGACAAAGTGAACAGTTGTTGGAAGTGTATGCAATTAATGGAGAAATCATCCCTTTTGATGGCTGGGTGATAATCACTGTCAACTTAACTGGTAACGAGGACCCAGATCTTTCCATTGGTGTCCCTTTTCTAGTGAGTTCACTGCCCTTAGAGATGCCACTGATTGGCTTTAATGTTGTTGAAGTGGTGATTCGGGAAAAACCAGACAAACTGGTCTCAACGCTAACTCAACTACTGGCCGGCGCCATGTCTATCCCATGTGACACAGCAAAGAATATTGTTCATTTTGTCCAAACTAAGAAGACTGTTGCCGTTCAGAGGCGTGTAAGGACAGGGCAGAAGGACTTGGTGATCCCTGCAGGTAGTGTTATTTGGGTAAAATGCCGCTTACCTCCTCAAGTTGATACAGCTGAACCTCTTGTTTTGTTTGAACCTGAGGAAAATAATATACAGTTACAGCAACTGGATATCGGTGAGGGCCTGTTAGAAGTTCAAATGGGCAAAACCCCACAAGTGAGTGTGCCTTTAGGGAATAATAAAAGACATGATGTTATCCTTCCCAGAAAGTCCCCAATTGGTACCATTCAACCAATCAAAAAAATCATCAAGACAGACTCACCTGTAAGCAAAGGTTTGAAGGTTCAGAGTGCTACAGCAACTACTGCTGCCTTTGGTGAACTACCCTCACAGTGGCACCCACCTGTTGACTTAAGTCACCTCACTGTGGATCAACAGAAGATTGTGAGGGAGATGTTGTATGAGGAATCTGCAGCATTTGCCAGGGATGCTAATGACATTGGCTGCATTTCCAGTCTACAGATGACACTAAATCTTAAAGATGACATCCCTGTACAGAAAGCTTACTCCTCTATACCGAAACCTTTGTTCTCAGAGGTTAAAGAGTATATACAAGAGCTGTTAGCAAAGGGATGGATTGTTAAGTCAAAATCTCCCTATGCAGCCCCAGTGGTATGCGTAAGGAAAAAGGATGGGTCACTGCGTCTTTGTATTGATTATAGGTTACTCAATCAAAAAACCATCCCTGATCGACATCCTTTACCACGCATACAGGATCTCACTGATACGCTCGGTGGTCAGTCCTGGTTCAGCATTTTAGATCAAGGCAAGGCGTACCATCAAGGGTTCATGGCCGAGGGCTCAAGGTATTTAACAGCGTTTGTCACTCCTTGGGGGCTATACGAGTGGGTTAGAATACCCTTTGGTCTGTCAAACGCACCTGCAGCATTCCAAAGGTCTATGGAAGAAATGTTAAACTCTTTGAGGGACGTATGCTGTGTTCCCTACTTAGATGATATTTTGTGCTATGCACAAACATTTGAGGAACATGTGTGTGGTGTGCAGGAAGTTCTGAGAGTCCTCCAAAAGCAAGGGGTAAAGTTAAGACCTGAAAAATGTGAGCTGTTCCGTAGGCAAGTAAGGTATGTAGGTCGTCTTGTTTCAGCTGATGGTGTGCAGATTGACCCAAAGGATCTAGATGCTGTACAGGCGCTCAAGACTAAAATGCCCCAAACAGTAGGAGAAGTGAGACAGCTTTTGGGCTTCCTCAGCTATTATCGGAGCTACATACAGGATTTTTCCCGCATAGCAAAACCGCTGTACGAACTCCTCCAACTCAAACAGACAATGCTGCCAACACAGTCTGTGTCATCATGCAAGACCTCCAAGGGCCCACAACTGTCCTCCAAAACTTCTGTAAAATGGACTAGTGAGCATCAGGGAGCACTGGAACATCTTGTAAGTCTGCTCACTAACCCTCCGGTGTTAGCCTATCCCGATTTCAGTTCCCCCTTTGTGCTCCATACAGACGCCTCAGAAGCAGGCCTTGGAGCTGTACTTTATCAGCGTCAGAATGGTAAGCTGAGAGTAATCGGATATGGGTCCAGGACGCTTTCACCAGCCGAGAAAAACTATTATTTCCACAGTGGGAAGTTAGAATTTTTGGCGCTTAAATGGGCGGTCTGTGAGAAATTTAGAGATTACTTGTATTACGCACCACACTTTACCATTTATACTGACAATAACCCTTTAGTATATGTCATGAGCACAGCCAAGCTCAATGCCACCGGACATCGGTGGGTTGGAGAGTTGTCAGATTTCCGATTTGAAATAAAGTACAGACCTGGAAAAGCAAACAGGGATGCAGATACACTATCTCGCATGCCTCTTGACATTGACAAGTATTCAGAGGAGTGCACAGAGGTGTTGTCGCAGGAAGTGGTGCAGGCAACTTGGATGGGGTCCAGGGCAGCAAAAGAACAGGACGTGGCTTGGGTGGCTGTTTTGTCCCTTACCGAGGTTGCTGGCCAAGAGCCCTCCACCTCACTCCCTGTTATCAGCCCTGAGGAGTTGGCCAAAGCTCAAGGGACAGATCCCACAATGAGAGAGATCATCCAACTAAAGAAGGCAAACGTTGTATTGACAAACGACTGGAAAAAGACCGTTAGTCGAACAGGACAAAAACTGCTTCATGACTGGAATAAGTTGCAGCTTGAAGATGGGCTCCTGTACCGGCACACCAGTGAAAGGAAACAACTTGTCCTCCCTGCTAGTTATAAGTCCGTCGTGTTAAAACATCTGCATGATGACATGGGACACATTGGTTCTGAGCGAGTGCTTTCACTAGCAAGGGAGAGGTTTTACTGGCCCTATATGAAAAAGGACGTTGAGGAGTATGTGAGGAGGAGATGTCCCTGTATAAAGCAGAAACGGCCCACAGAGCATGTACGCGCCCCAATGGGTGCAATAACATCAAACTCACCGCTGGATCTTGTATGTATAGACTACCTACATTTGGAGACTAGTCGGGGTGGATATGAATATATTCTGGTGGTAGTGGACCACTTTACTAGGTTCGCACAAGCATATCCAACAAAAAATAAGTCAGGGAAAACAGCAGCTGACCTTATTTTTGGTGAGTTCATTCAACGTTTTGGATATCCCGGCCGCTTGCATCATGATCAGGGCCGTGAGTTTGAAAACGAGCTCTTCAAAACATTGAGAGAGAAAGCAGGGATTGGACATTCACGAACTACTCCTTACCACCCCCAAGGAAACCCTGCCGAAAGATTTAATAGGACCCTTTTGCAGATGCTTAGGACTCTTGGAGAGAAAGAGAAGGAGCGTTGGAAAGATCACCTTCAGCAGGCGGTACATGCTTATAATTGTACCCGCCATGAGTCGACAGGCTATTCCCCCTATTTTTTGTTATATGGGCGTCATCCTCGTCTTCCCATAGACCTGTTGTTTGGATTGATAGGTGAAAAAAAGTGATTTCATATAAAAGCTATGCTGAAAAATGGGCAGAAAAGATGACTGAAGCCTACAAGATAGCCAGCAGAAACAGTAAGCTTTCAAGTGCAAGAGGAAAGGGGTATTATGACAAGAAGCTCAAAGGAGTGGTCCTGCATTCGGGTGACAGAGTTCTTGTCAGAAACCTTGGAGAGCGGGGGGGCCCTGGCAAACTCAGATCATACTGGGAAAAGAACATCTATGTCGTTAAAAACCAAGTTGGAGAAAACCCAGTGTATGTTATCCACAAGGAGATGGGAGACAAGAATCAGACTAGGGTTCTCCACCGCAATCTCTTGTTGCTTGTTAACGACCTGCCTGTTGAAGTTCCACCTAATACAGCTGAACCCAGGCTGAAGAGAAAGGCTAAACAAAATAACTGCTCATCAAAAGACAGACGTGACAACATGAGAGACCAAAGTGATGTGACTGATTCGGACTCGGATGAAAACACAGGAGGATATTGGTTGAGGATCCCTGCCAAGGGTGGAGCATTCCAAAGAGAAGACATCTACCCGAACACATCCACCTCAGTTACGGCAGATCCAATGTCTGGAAGCCCAAACCATGAGAGAGACCTACCTGTACCAAATGAAAGGCTGGAGGAAAAAGAAAGAGCAGCAGAACATATACATGCAACAGCCTTGGAAACTCTTTACAGTGGGAACAAACAGACATTATCTGATAGTGACTCACCGGAAATTGACCCTGAAGAAGAAGGGTTTGGGGTTGCTGAAGGAACTAATGCTGTAGCTGACACAACAGAAGTGAATTCACAGTGTGAGGTCAGAAGGTCAACTCGACCCAAGCGGCCGAGACAGGTTTTGACATATCAAACATTAGGGGAGCCATCACTGCAGCCCCAGCCAACTGTCGCTGCTCTCACACTTCCATGCATACCATTATGGACACCATCCCCCCACCCTACAATCCCCACTTTTTTTGCATCTCATCCTCCATTTCCATATAACATTCCTATAAGATTGACATCTTACTACTGTTAGTTTCTGGTGTATGGTAAAGTGTTATTTAAGGTTAAAGTTTGAATGCCAGGAGCCATTTCCTTTTTTTTGTTGGGGAGTGTGTGACACACATGAAAGTGTTGCCACATTTTTCTATGTATTTTGTTTTAATTTTGGTTGTTCAGTACTATTTATGGAAGCCGCAAACCGATTGAGTAATACCAGCTATTGCCACTGGGGGGCACTGCGTTCATACTGTTAGGTGTGGTCGGTAGCCGTTTCCCCTCAGACTGGCTTGAGAGACAGCAGGAAGCACACCACTTTTGCCGATCTCATTTTTGCTTTGTTATTCACAGAACAAAATTAATCCTGCGACAGGACTCAGGCTTGAGACCTGTTACAGATTCTTGGTGGCCCGTACGGGGAAAGGCTCATCACACCTGATGTAAGCTGATCCCAAAACCTACCTGTGACCGTGGATGAGAGTTTGGTGCCATGCCTGGATCAGGAGGCGAGCTGCTTATCTAACCAAGGGGAACTGGATTCTGCTGGGAGCTGAGGTGATCTGGAGAGTGTTTTGTTGTAACAGACTGGATAAAGTGTGATCATGGCTGACAGCGAGCGGAAGAGCCTGGTGTGGGACATCAGGAAAAGCCTGTTGACGCTGTCACCTGAAAAACTTTTCCAGGTCGTGACCAACATTGGTACAGTTCCAGGCAAAGACCCATCAGACCTGCGCAGTGACGATCCAGAGGGATGTTTTGAGTTTATCCATGCATTTATGTACAGTCAAGAATTGTTAGAAGCTGAGGACAGGGGCTTCGGGGAACTGTTAGCCTTGCAAGATTTTGTTAGTGAAATTGCACAATCTGAGAGTGTGATTCAACCAAGTGAGGTAGCTAACCCGGTGCAAGCTAATGTCCCATTATTTGACACAGCAGATACAGCTCCTCCTAACGCAGTCCGAGTACATTTAGACGTAGAGGAAGATGGTGACATAAAACGTGGCGGTATCAAAGTTTTGCCCAATGATGTACAGAAAATGATTTCAGATTATGAGGATTTGACAAAAAAACTAATGCACTTTGTAGGTCAGCCCTCCACAGAAGTAGCAACACCAGCGATACAAACACGACCTGTCCCATGCTTGAACACACTGTCAGATGAGGGGAGACAGGGAACACAGGACCAAGTAGTGTCTTTAAAGGAACTCTCCTACCTTCACCGACGTGAGTTTAAGGTCCATGGAGGTCAAATAGGGGACCACTCATCTGACATAAGTTACAACAGTGTGTGTAGACAAATAGGGGAAGGCGTGAAAGACAACTTCACAGATTCAGAGATTGTGCGGGGTGTTTTGAGGATAATAAAACCAGGAAATTTCAAGGACATGCTTATTAACAAGGAGGACATGACCATTCCTGAACTAAGGGGGTTCCTGCAGTCACACCTCGGGGAAAAAAATAGCACAGAGCTATTCCAAGAGCTAATGTGTGCAAAGCAAGATGACCACGAGACGCCTCAGCAGTTCTTATATCGTGTCATTGGTCTGAAGCAGAGGGTCCTGTTTGAGTCAAAACAATCAGGAGCTGGAATTAAATACAGTCCAGATTCAGTGCAGGGTGTTTTTCTGCACACTATATATCAAGGGATGGGACACAAACATTCAGACATCCGCAGGGAATTAAAACCCTTGCTGTCAGAACATACAGTTTCTGATGAGGCCATTCTAAAGCATGTTATGCGAGTAACTAGTGATGAAAGCGAGCGGCAGCGAAGACTGGGGCCCATCCACCGTCAAAAACATGCTGCTGTGCATAGTGCGAATGTTGACAACGAAAATGTCAAACAACCAAATACCAAGAAAGAGGGGATGGAACCTAAAGTCAAAACGGACACATTACAAAGCCTGACAGAGAAAATAGAAACACTTACCAGACTTGTGGACTCATTAACACAAACTGTTAAGAAAGACCAAACTTGCCACTGCACTTCAGTTAAACCCAAAGGGGCCAGAAGAGACAGGGTCTATGGATGTCCAAAGTGTGTACAAGAAGGTTCACAGGACTGTCGGCATTGCTTTTCTTGTGGGGAGCTAGGCCATAGAGCGGTGGGTTGCCTAAAGCATCCAAAACAGCAGGGAAACTTGAACCGGTTGCTGATGGGGGACAAACAGTAGCCGGTGATCGTTCAAAGTCCCACCCGACTTGTTCAGACAGTGTCCAGAGTGGAAAAGCTGATGTTAAAGGAACAAAATGCAATGCTAGAAGTGCTACGAATGATGTGAAAACGGTACCAGTACCTGAAAATGAGCCTGTTGCCAGATTAATAGGAAACAAAGCCTTGATTAAGTGTATCCTCAATGGATTGACAGTTAATGCTCTTTTAGACACTGGTGCTCAGGTGAGCATGATCGACCGATCTTGGAAAGACAGATACTTGCCCCAGAGTGAAATGCGTCCACTTTCAGAGCTTGTTGATCTTAGACAAAGTGAACAGTTGTTGGAAGTGTATGCAATTAATGGAGAAATCATCCCTTTTGATGGCTGGGTGATAATCACTGTCAACTTAACTGGTAACGAGGACCCAGATCTTTCCATTGGTGTCCCTTTTCTAGTGAGTTCACTGCCCTTAGAGATGCCACTGATTGGCTTTAATGTTGTTGAAGTGGTGATTCGGGATAAACCAGACAAACTGGTCTCAACGCTAACTCAACTACTGGCCGGCGCCATGTCTATCCCATGTGACACAGCAAAGAATATTGTTCATTTTGTCCAAACTAAGAAGACTGTTGCCGTTCAGAGGCGTGTAAGGACAGGGCAGAAGGACTTGGTGATCCCTGCAGGTAGTGTTATTTGGGTAAAATGCCGCTTACCTCCTCAAGTTGATACAGCTGAACCTCTTGTTTTGTTTGAACCTGAGGAAAATAATATACAGTTACAGCAACTGGATATCGGTGAGGGCCTGTTAGAAGTTCAAATGGGCAAAACCCCACAAGTGAGTGTGCCTTTAGGGAATAATAAAAGACATGATGTTATCCTTCCCAGAAAGTCCCCAATTGGTACCATTCAACCAATCAAAAAAATCATCAAGACAGACTCACCTGTAAGCAAAGGTTTGAAGGTTCAGAGTGCTACAGCAACTACTGCTGCCTTTGGTGAACTACCCTCACAGTGGCACCCACCTGTTGACTTAAGTCACCTCACTGTGGATCAACAGAAGATTGTGAGGGAGATGTTGTATGAGGAATCTGCAGCATTTGCCAGGGATGCTAATGACATTGGCTGCATTTCCAGTCTACAGATGACACTAAATCTTAAAGATGACATCCCTGTACAGAAAGCTTACTCCTCTATACCGAAACCTTTGTTCTCAGAGGTTAAAGAGTATATACAAGAGCTGTTAGCAAAGGGATGGATTGTTAAGTCAAAATCTCCCTATGCAGCCCCAGTGGTATGCGTAAGGAAAAAGGATGGGTCACTGCGTCTTTGTATTGATTATAGGTTACTCAATCAAAAAACCATCCCTGATCGACATCCTTTACCACGCATACAGGATCTCACTGATACGCTCGGTGGTCAGTCCTGGTTCAGCATTTTAGATCAAGGCAAGGCGTACCATCAAGGGTTCATGGCCGAGGGCTCAAGGTATTTAACAGCGTTTGTCACTCCTTGGGGGCTATACGAGTGGGTTAGAATACCCTTTGGTCTGTCAAACGCACCTGCAGCATTCCAAAGGTCTATGGAAGAAATGTTAAACTCTTTGAGGGACGTATGCTGTGTTCCCTACTTAGATGATATTTTGTGCTATGCACAAACATTTGAGGAACATGTGTGTGGTGTGCAGGAAGTTCTGAGAGTCCTCCAAAAGCAAGGGGTAAAGTTAAGACCTGAAAAATGTGAGCTGTTCCGTAGGCAAGTAAGGTATGTAGGTCGTCTTGTTTCAGCTGATGGTGTGCAGATTGACCCAAAGGATCTAGATGCTGTACAGGCGCTCAAGACTAAAATGCCCCAAACAGTAGGAGAAGTGAGACAGCTTTTGGGCTTCCTCAGCTATTATCGGAGCTACATACAGGATTTTTCCCGCATAGCAAAACCGCTGTACGAACTCCTCCAACTCAAACAGACAATGTTGCCAACACAGTCTGTGTCATCATGCAAGACCTCCAAGGGCCCACAACTGTCCTCCAAAACTTCTGTAAAATGGACTAGTGAGCATCAGGGAGCACTGGAACATCTTGTAAGTCTGCTCACTAACCCTCCGGTGTTAGCCTATCCCGATTTCAGTTCCCCCTTTGTGCTCCATACAGACGCCTCAGAAGCAGGCCTTGGAGCTGTACTTTATCAGCGTCAGAATGGTAAGCTGAGAGTAATCGGATATGGGTCCAGGACGCTTTCACCAGCCGAGAAAAACTATTATTTCCACAGTGGGAAGTTAGAATTTTTGGCACTTAAATGGGTAGAGATTATGCACCACACTTTACCATTTATACAGACAATAACCCTTTAGTATATGTCATGAGCACAGCCAAGCTCAATGCCACCGGACATCGGTGGGTTGGAGAGTTGTCAGATTTCCGATTTGAAATAAAGTACAGACCTGGAAAAGCAAACAGGGATGCGGATACACTATCTCGCATGCCTCTTGACATTGACAAGTATTCAGAGGAGTGCACAGAGGTGTTGTCTCAGGAAGTGGTGCAGGCAACTTGGATGGGGTCCAGGGCAGCAAAAGAACAGGACTTGGCTTGGGTGGCTGTTTTGTCCCTTACCGAGGTTGCTGGCCAAGAGCCCTCCACCTCACTCCCTGTTATCAGCCCTGAGGAGTTGGCCAAAGCTCAAGGGACAGATCCCACAATGAGAGAGATCATCCAACGGAAGAAGGCAAACGTTGTATTGACAAAGGACTGGAAAAAGACCGTTAGTCGAACAGGACAAAAACTGCTTCATGACTGGAATAAGTTGCATCTTGAAGATGGGCTCCTGTACCGGCACACCAGTGAAAGGAAACAACTTGTCCTCCCTGCTAGTTATAAGTCCGTCGTGTTAAAACATCTGCATGATGACATGGGACACATTGGTTCTGAGCGAGTGCTTTCACTAGCAAGGGAGAGGTTTTACTGGCCCTATATGAAAAAGGACGTTGAGGAGTATGTGAGGAGGAGATGTCCCTGTATAAAGCAGAAACGGCCCACAGAGCATGTACGCGCCCCAATGGGTGCAATAACATCAAACTCACCGCTGGATCTTGTATGTATAGACTACCTACATTTGGAGACTAGTCGGGGTGGATATGAATATATTCTGGTGGTAGTGGACCACTTTACTAGGTTCGCACAAGCATATCCAACAAAAAATAAGTCAGGGAAAACAGCAGCTGACCTTATTTTTGGTGAGTTCATTCAACGTTTTGGATATCCCGGCCGCTTGCATCATGATCAGGGCCGTGAGTTTGAAAACGAGCTCTTCAAAACATTGAGAGAGAAAGCAGGGATTGGACATTCACGAACTACTCCTTACCACCCCCAAGGAAACCCTGCCGAAAGATTTAATAGGACCCTTTTGCAGATGCTTAGGACTCTTGGAGAGAAAGAGAAGGAGCGTTGGAAAGATCACCTTCAGCAGGCGGTACATGCTTATAATTGTACCCGCCATGAGTCGACAGGCTATTCCCCCTATTTTTTGTTATATGGGCGTCATCCTCGTCTTCCCATAGACCTGTTGTTTGGATTGATAGGTGAAAAAAAAGTGATTTCATATAAAAGCTATGCTGAAAAATGGGCAGAAAAGATGACTGAAGCCTACAAGATAGCCAGCGGAAACAGTAAGCTTTCAAGTGCAAGAGGAAAGGGGTATTATGACAAGAAGCTCAAAGGAGTGGTCCTGCATTCGGGTGACAGAGTTCTTGTCAGAAACCTTGGAGAGCGGGGGGGCCCTGGCAAACTCAGATCATACTGGGAAAAGAACATCTATGTCGTTAAAAACCAAGTTGGAGAAAACCCAGTGTATGTTATCCACAAGGAGATGGGAGACAAGAATCAGACTAGGGTTCTCCACCGCAATCTCTTGTTGCTTGTTAACGACCTGCCTGTTGAAGTTCCACCTAATACAGCTGAACCCAGGCTGAAGAGAAAGGCTAAACAAAATAACTGCTCATCAAAAGACAGACGTGACAACATGAGAGACCAAAGTGATGTGACTGATTCGGACTCGGATGAAAACACAGGAGGATATTGGTTGAGGATCCCTGCCAAGGGTGGAGCATTCCAAAGAGAAGACATCTACCCGAACACATCCACCTCAGTTACGGCAGATCCAATGTCTGGAAGCCCAAACCATGAGAGAGACCTACCTGTACCAAATGAAAGGCTGGAGGAAAAAGAAAGAGCAGCAGAACATATACATGCAACAGCCTTGGAAACTCTTTACAGTGGGAACAAACAGACATTATCTGATAGTGACTCACCGGAAATTGACCCTGAAGAAGAAGGGTTTGGGGTTGCTGAAGGAACTAATGCTGTAGCCGACACAACAGAAGTGAATTCACAGTGTGAGGTCAGAAGGTCAACTCGACCCAAGCGGCCGAGACAGGTTTTGACATATCAAACATTAGGGGAGCCATCACTGCAGCCCCAGCCAACTGTCGCTGCTCTCACACTTCCATGCATACCATTATGGACACCATCCCCCCACCCTACAATCCCCACTTTTTTTGCATCTCATCCTCCATTTCCATATAACATTCCTATAAGATTGACATCTTACTACTGTTAGTTTCTGGTGTATGGTAAAGTGTTATTTAAGGTTAAAGTTTGAATGCCAGGAGCCATTTCCTTTTTTTTGTTGGGGAGTGTGTGACACACATGAAAGTGTTGCCACATTTTTCTATGTATTTTGTTTTAATTTTGGTTGTTCAGTACTATTTATGGAAGCCGCAAACCGATTGAGTAATACCAGCTATTGCCACTGGGGGGCACTGCGTTCATACTGTTAGGTGTGGTCGGTAGCCGTTTCCCCTCAGACTGGCTTGAGAGACAGCAGGAAGCACACCACTTTTGCCGATCTCATTTTTGCTTTGTTATTCACAGGTTTGTAAGTTGTTTATTTGGAAAAGCTGTGTTAGGTACAACTACTGAATGATTTTAGAGTATTCTCCGACCGGGTGTTTGTGGGTGGGATTTATTTTTCATGCGGTTTTGCAACGTTATTGTGCCCAGTAATGCTAGCGGTTAGCTGTGTAAGCTAGCGGNATTGGTGTCCCTTTTCTAGTGAGTTCACTGCCCTTAGAGATGCCACTGATTGGCTTTAATGTTGTTGAAGTGGTGATTCGGGATAAACCAGACAAACTGGTCTCAACGCTAACTCAACTACTGGCCGGCGCCATGTCTATCCCATGTGACACAGCAAAGAATATTGTTCATTTTGTCCAAACTAAGAAGACTGTTGCCGTTCAGAGGCGTGTAAGGACAGGGCAGAAGGACTTGGTGATCCCTGCAGGTAGTGTTATTTGGGTAAAATGCCGCTTACCTCCTCAAGTTGATACAGCTGAACCTCTTGTTTTGTTTGAACCTGAGGAAAATAATATACAGTTACAGCAACTGGATATCGGTGAGGGCCTGTTAGAAGTTCAAATGGGCAAAACCCCACAAGTGAGTGTGCCTTTAGGGAATAATAAAAGACATGATGTTATCCTTCCCAGAAAGTCCCCAATTGGTACCATTCAACCAATCAAAAAAATCATCAAGACAGACTCACCTGTAAGCAAAGGTTTGAAGGTTCAGAGTGCTACAGCAACTACTGCTGCCTTTGGTGAACTACCCTCACAGTGGCACCCACCTGTTGACTTAAGTCACCTCACTGTGGATCAACAGAAGATTGTGAGGGAGATGTTGTATGAGGAATCTGCAGCATTTGCCAGGGATGCTAATGACATTGGCTGCATTTCCAGTCTACAGATGACACTAAATCTTAAAGATGACATCCCTGTACAGAAAGCTTACTCCTCTATACCGAAACCTTTGTTCTCAGAGGTTAAAGAGTATATACAAGAGCTGTTAGCAAAGGGATGGATTGTTAAGTCAAAATCTCCCTATGCAGCCCCAGTGGTATGCGTAAGGAAAAAGGATGGGTCACTGCGTCTTTGTATTGATTATAGGTTACTCAATCAAAAAACCATCCCTGATCGACATCCTTTACCACGCATACAGGATCTCACTGATACGCTCGGTGGTCAGTCCTGGTTCAGCATTTTAGATCAAGGCAAGGCGTACCATCAAGGGTTCATGGCCGAGGGCTCAAGGTATTTAACAGCGTTTGTCACTCCTTGGGGGCTATACGAGTGGGTTAGAATACCCTTTGGTCTGTCAAACGCACCTGCAGCATTCCAAAGGTCTATGGAAGAAATGTTAAACTCTTTGAGGGACGTATGCTGTGTTCCCTACTTAGATGATATTTTGTGCTATGCACAAACATTTGAGGAACATGTGTGTGGTGTGCAGGAAGTTCTGAGAGTCCTCCAAAAGCAAGGGGTAAAGTTAAGACCTGAAAAATGTGAGCTGTTCCGTAGGCAAGTAAGGTATGTAGGTCGTCTTGTTTCAGCTGATGGTGTGCAGATTGACCCAAAGGATCTAGATGCTGTACAGGCGCTCAAGACTAAAATGCCCCAAACAGTAGGAGAAGTGAGACAGCTTTTGGGCTTCCTCAGCTATTATCGGAGCTACATACAGGATTTTTCCCGCATAGCAAAACCGCTGTACGAACTCCTCCAACTCAAACAGACAATGCTGCCAACACAGTCTGTGTCATCATGCAAGACCTCCAAGGGGCCACAACTGTCCTCCAAAACTTCTGTAAAATGGACTAGTGAGCATCAGGGAGCACTGGAACATCTTGTAAGTCTGCTCACTAACCCTCCGGTGTTAGCCTATCCCGATTTCAGTTCCCCCTTTGTGCTCCATACAGACGCCTCAGAAGCAGGCCTTGGAGCTGTACTTTATCAGCATCAGAATGGTAAGCTGAGAGTAATCGGATATGGGTCCAGGACGCTTTCACCAGCCGAGAAAAACTATTATTTCCACAGTGGGAAGTTAGAATTTTTGGCGCTTAAATGGGCGGTCTGTGAGAAATTTAGAGATTACTTGTATTACGCACCACACTTTACCATTTATACTGACAATAACCCTTTAGTATATGTCATGAGCACAGCCAAGCTCAATGCCACCGGACATCGGTGGGTTGGAGAGTTGTCAGATTTCCGATTTGAAATAAAGTACAGACCTGGAAAAGCAAACAGGGATGCAGATACACTATCTCGCATGCCTCTTGACATTGACAAGTATTCAGAGGAGTGCACAGAGGTGTTGTCGCAGGAAGTGGTGCAGGCAACTTGGATGGGGTCCAGGGCAGCAAAAGAACAGGACGTGGCTTGGGTGGCTGTTTTGTCCCTTACCGAGGTTGCTGGCCAAGAGCCCTCCACCTCACTCCCTGTTATCAGCCCTGAGGAGTTGGCCAAAGCTCAAGGGACAGATCCCACAATGAGAGAGATCATCCAACTAAAGAAGGCAAACGTTGTATTGACAAACGACTGGAAAAAGACCGTTAGTCGAACAGGACAAAAACTGCTTCATGACTGGAATAAGTTGCAGCTTGAAGATGGGCTCCTGTACCGGCACACCAGTGAAAGGAAACAACTTGTCCTCCCTGCTAGTTATAAGTCCGTCGTGTTAAAACATCTGCATGATGACATGGGACACATTGGTTCTGAGCGAGTGCTTTCACTAGCAAGGGAGAGGTTTTACTGGCCCTATATGAAAAAGGACGTTGAGGAGTATGTGAGGAGGAGATGTCCCTGTATAAAGCAGAAACGGCCCACAGAGCATGTACGCGCCCCAATGGGTGCAATAACATCAAACTCACCGCTGGATCTTGTATGTATAGACTACCTACATTTGGAGACTAGTCGGGGTGGATATGAATATATTCTGGTGGTAGTGGACCACTTTACTAGGTTCGCACAAGCATATCCAACAAAAAATAAGTCAGGGAAAACAGCAGCTGACCTTATTTTTGGTGAGTTCATTCAACGTTTTGGATATCCCGGCCGCTTGCATCATGATCAGGGCCGTGAGTTTGAAAACGAGCTCTTCAAAACATTGAGAGAGAAAGCAGGGATTGGACATTCACGAACTACTCCTTACCACCCCCAAGGAAACCCTGCCGAAAGATTTAATAGGACCCTTTTGCAGATGCTTAGGACTCTTGGAGAGAAAGAGAAGGAGCGTTGGAAAGATCACCTTCAGCAGGCGGTACATGCTTATAATTGTACCCGCCATGAGTCGACAGGCTATTCCCCCTATTTTTTGTTATATGGGCGTCATCCTCGTCTTCCCATAGACCTGTTGTTTGGATTGATAGGTGAAAAAAAGTGATTTCATATAAAAGCTATGCTGAAAAATGGGCAGAAAAGATGACTGAAGCCTACAAGATAGCCAGCAGAAACAGTAAGCTTTCAAGTGCAAGAGGAAAGGGGTATTATGACAAGAAGCTCAAAGGAGTGGTCCTGCATTCGGGTGACAGAGTTCTTGTCAGAAACCTTGGAGAGCGGGGGGGCCCTGGCAAACTCAGATCATACTGGGAAAAGAACATCTATGTCGTTAAAAACCAAGTTGGAGAAAACCCAGTGTATGTTATCCACAAGGAGATGGGAGACAAGAATCAGACTAGGGTTCTCCACCGCAATCTCTTGTTGCTTGTTAACGACCTGCCTGTTGAAGTTCCACCTAATACAGCTGAACCCAGGCTGAAGAGAAAGGCTAAACAAAATAACTGCTCATCAAAAGACAGACGTGACAACATGAGAGACCAAAGTGATGTGACTGATTCGGACTCGGATGAAAACACAGGAGGATATTGGTTGAGGATCCCTGCCAAGGGTGGAGCATTCCAAAGAGAAGACATCTACCCGAACACATCCACCTCAGTTACGGCAGATCCAATGTCTGGAAGCCCAAACCATGAGAGAGACCTACCTGTACCAAATGAAAGGCTGGAGGAAAAAGAAAGAGCAGCAGAACATATACATGCAACAGCCTTGGAAACTCTTTACAGTGGGAACAAACAGACATTATCTGATAGTGACTCACAGGAAATTGACCCTGAAGAAGAAGGGTTTGGGGTTGCTGAAGGAACTAATGCTGTAGCTGACACAACAGAAGTTAATTCACAGTGTGAGGTCAGAAGGTCAACTCGACCCAAGCGGCCGAGACAGGTTTTGACATATCAAACATTAGGGGAGCCATCACTGCAGCCCCAGCCAACTGTCGCTGCTCTCACACTTCCATGCATACCATTATGGACACCATCCCCCCACCCTACAATCCCCACTTTTTTTGCATCTCATCCTCCATTTCCATATAACATTCCTATAAGATTGACATCTTACTACTGTTAGTTTCTGGTGTATGGTAAAGTGTTATTTAAGGTTAAAGTTTGAATGCCAGGAGCCATTTCCTTTTTTTTGTTGGGGAGTGTGTGACACACATGAAAGTGTTGCCACATTTTTCTATGTATTTTGTTTTAATTTTGGTTGTTCAGTACTATTTATGGAAGCCGCAAACCGATTGAGTAATACCAGCTATTGCCACTGGGGGGCACTGCGTTCATACTGTTAGGTGTGGTCGGTAGCCGTTTCCCCTCAGACTGGCTTGAGAGACAGCAGGAAGCACACCACTTTTGCCGATCTCATTTTTGCTTTGTTATTCACAGAACAAAATTAATCCTGCGACAGGACTCAGGCTTGAGACCTGTTACAATTGCACAAGATAGCTTTGCGTATCTTGGAATAACTGTGACCAGAGCATTTTGCGATCTTTTTAAGAAAAACTTCACTTATCTAAAGTTGAAAATACAACAAGAATTGTCCAAGTGGTCCCCTCTTTATTGGGAGAGTAAATGTAGTTAAGATGTCAATACTGCCTAGATTTTTATATCTATTTCAGTGCCCCCCTGTCTTTACTCCAAATGCTTATTTTAAGGAACTGGATTCTATTATTACATCTTTTATATGGAGTGGCAAAAAATCGCGTCTACGAAAAGAGCATATACAAAAAGCTAATAAGGATGGTGGGCTATCACTCCCAAATTTTCGTCATTATTATTGAGCAGCAAATTTGTGTTGCATTTCTTTTTGGACATATTACTTTAGCAATAGTGGCCCTTCATGGGTAGAAATGGAAAAACGTTCTTTTGGTCATGTATCGTTGCCATCTGTAATGGGTGCACAACTTCCATTATTAAAAGCCTTGATAATTCCTAATCCTATAGTACAGAATTCAATCAAAATTTGCCATCAATTTAGAAAACATTATGGATATCTGGAGATGAGCTTATCGATCCCTATAGCATCAAACTTCTCTTTTGCTCCTTCGCTGTTGGATGCAACATTTCTAAAATGGCATAAAGAAGGACTAACTTTTTTTAATGACTTATTTGTCGATGACCAGTTTGCTTCTTTTCAACAAATATCTAATAAATATAATCTGTCCAATTCACAGTTTTTTAGATACTTACAAGTGCGTCACTTTATTGCAACTTCCATTCCAGGGTTTCCAAATAGATCTCTTAAAAGCGTAATGGATAATATTTTAACCTTTTATCCAAACCAAAATAAATCTATCAATAAAATGCTTGTTTTGTTTTCGCATGTGCCTCCGTCAATACAGGCTATTAAAGCATCTTGGGAACAAGATCTTCAACTTATTATAAATGATACAGATTGGGAGTGTTAAGAATATTAACTCATCCTCAATGTGCGCTAGACACTGTCTCATACAATTTAAAATAGTTCACCGTGCACATCTCTCCAAAGCCAAATTAGCAAAAATGTTCTCTCAATTTGATCCCACTTGTGATAGATGTAAATTCTCAGAGGCCACCTTAATCCATATGTTTTGGTCCTGTCCTAAAATACAGTGTTTCTGGGAGGATGTTTGTAAAGCACTCACTTGTGTTTTGGGAGTGGAAGTTAAGCCATGTCCACTTATGCTGCTATTTGGGGTTAGTACTGAAGGTTTAGTTCTACCCTCAGGAGGCTGGAGGATTATTGTTTTTTCTTCACTATTGGCACGGCGCCCAATACTTTTAAAATGGAAGGATGCCAATCCACCTACAGTTACACGTTGGATTCGGGATGTGTTACTCCACCTATGAGTGGCTCAGACCAAAGGTTTCTCACTACGTGGAGGCCCTTTCTGACCTTTTTTGGTTGTCCATCTACAAGAGTGTCTGAATGATAGACTTATTTATTTATTTACCTTTTTTGTATTATTATTATTATTATTTTTTTTTTTTACTGTTGTGGTGGACTGGAAACTCAAGTGTTATTCAATGTACATGTCCTTTTAAAGTATTACAGTATTACATACTGTGTTTATCATAGTCAGCAGCTTGGAGGGAGGGGCGGAGGGGTTGTTTTGTTTTTGTGATAATGAAAAATTTAATAAACATATTGAACACTAAGAGGAGTCAGTTGAGGTGGCTCGGGCATCTGGTTAGGATTCCTCCTGGACGCCTCCCTGGTGAGGTTTTCCAGGCACATCCGACCGGAACGAGACCCAAAGGAAGACCCAGGACACGCTGGAGGAACTATGTTTCTCAGCTGGCCAGGGAACACCTTGGGATGAATAAAATAATACCAGGGGTGTTTAACTGTGTCACATGGGCCATTTCCAGGCCTTGTAACGATTTTGGTCCTCGACCGCAGTTTAAAATGGTTAAACTGGGTCTCTGCTGATCCAGATAGATGCTTTTTAAAATCTTCATGTTCATATTTTTATTAATCTGATACCAAAAAAAGTGAAGATTAATTCAAATCATTCTTTTTAAGGGAAAAGATTAAATACAGCACAGAATATTTGTCTTTATTAACCGGCTTTTTGTTCAATGCACTTTCACAACGTAAAAAATACATCTACAGGTACATCATCGATGACATTTATTGTTATTGCAAGGATTATTATTATAGCGGACAGTTATTAATAGTATATCAATAAATATTGCACATTAAATAGCCCACGGGCCACAGTTTGGACAACCCTGGTTGAAAAAATTTTTTTTTTAAATATGTGAAAGAGTTAAATGTGTTTATCGTTGTGATTAGAACCGTACTGTCTCCGTTTTCCAGAGGGGAAGAAAACAAAACATCTAGTGACAGATATGCATTTCACAGCTTATAAATAGAAAGGGACTGATGTGATTTAAGCAGCTGTCTGCAGACTTTAGGGTTCATTAAGGGTGATGGGGGTCTCATTTATGTGTGTGACTCAGCCAGAGCTCATTAAATATGAATGAAATCAATCTGTTCTCTGCCTGCTTCCTGTGGAGCAAACAGAGGAGCTTACTCTGATAAAGAAGTCCCTCATGCCATCCAGCTGGCTGTAGAACGGAGCCAGGACTCTGGGCTCCTGGACGGGGCTGTCTGCTCTCTGCGTCAGCCGCCTGTAGCGTTGAAACATGGAGGTAGTATCGCTCCAGCACACTTCCTTCAGATGGTGGAAGCGTCCTGAACACCACATCTCACTGATCCTGTGGAGACCAGGTCTTATTGAGTCACTCTGGTTTAGGTTTTGACATAATTTGGATTAAAGGTTGAATATGGAATTTTAAAAAAGGACAAGCCTGCAGATCTATGTACATCTTACAGACCTATAAATTTACTTGGGGTAGATTGTAAAATTCTTTCTAAGCTTTTGTTGAAGCGTTTGGAGGAGGTTTTGCCAGCATTAGTTAGAGACTTGACCAGACAGGTTTTGTCATGAACAGATACTCCCACTCCAATGTGCGTTGCCTTATTAATATAGTGCAATTTTATCAAAATACTAATTGTAAGGCTCTCGCCATTTCATTATAAACAGAAAAGGCGTTCGATAGGGTGGAGTAGGAGTATCTATTCGATGTTTTGCATAAAGCCGGGACAACAGTGTGCATTTTTCGGCCGTCTCACACAACTGCTCATGTCACACTGTGAGAACTCCAGAAAGGTGGCACACTATGTGGCTCAAGATTTCAGTGAGCCAGACTGCACAACGTCTCGCTCCAGCAGGACACGCTACGTCATGAGCGCACCCCAGGCGCACCCCCCAAAAGCATACGTCACTAGACAGGTAACTAAAACAAATGTAAAAAGAGAAAAAAGCGCCACAGTTAACACTTCTTTTTAGTGTCAGTCAGCTCATGACCCAGTTCATCTAATTGATCCACTTCACATTTTCAAAACTTGCTTTGGCCTCAGACTCCAGTTGCGCGTCTCCTTTTCCCAGCTTCCAGCTAAACAGCTGATCTGTCTGCTGGACATCCATCCTTCTCATCCTCCTTTATACATAAAAACACTAAACTACAGAAAAGTAACTATCTATCTGTCACAGATCGCTCCAATATCTAAAGTTTTGCCGTCAATGTCTGTCTCAGGTTACTCCACTCGTGACAGAGCATCAGCGCTCCTTTTCACACCTTGCCGTCACTCGCGCAACATCCTCTGTCCCTCAGCAACAAAACGCTACTGAACCCATTCTTAGTTAAATTATTTTAGTTTAACTCCGGTTTTATTTGGGCTATTAACCAAAATAAAAACTGGGTGTAGTTTTTAATCTGCATTTTAAACAAAGGTTGAAAGTTAAACTCAGAGAGGCGGAGTCTTGCTGCTGAGGCGTCACAAAGGTGTGTTTTCATTGGTCGACTGCAGACAGGAGTCGTAGGTTTTCAAGCAGTGCTTAAAGACTGTTGGAGGCTGACTTTGGTCATAAGACGGCTCAAAAATCTGTCGCAGAGCCGGCCACACTGGACGTTCACAGATATGCAAATCATCCTCATATTCACCTTTTTTTTGTCACGATTCTGCTCAAGATGAGGGATTATGGCCAAGACGGCCGAAAATCGCACAGTGTGATCTAGGCTTAAGTTTGGTTTGGGATCTGAATTTATTAAATGGGTTAAACTTTTATATGGGGCCCCCACCACACGAGTTTTAGTAAATGGTTTGGCCATTTTTCCTCTGGGTAGAGGGACTAGGCAGGGGTGTGCTCTCTCACCTCTACTGTTTGCGCTTGCATTAGAGCCGCTAGCAGAAGCTATAAGCACCCATCCAGGAGTTTCTGGAGTAACCTTGGGGAATACTGAATACAGAATCTCGCTTTATGCGGATGACATATTATTGTTTGTCACTAAACCAGAAATGTCCGTTCCCACATTGATATCTATTATAAATCAATTTGGTCTTTTTTTGGGGTATAAAATTAATTACGATAAATCAGAGGCCTTACCTGGGGACCTGGGACACCCCTGTTAATTTTCCTTTTAGGTGGTCGACCACAGGTTTTACATATCTGGGTATTAGGGTGTCCGCAGACACAACAGAACTGTACAAGTTGAACTTTAAAACAATTGTGACCTCAATTAAGAATGACCTTAATAGATGGTTTGACCTCCCATTGTCTTGGATGGGTAGGATTTGATTAAAATGAACATCCTCCCTGGAATATTTTATCCTTTGCAAATGCTGCTTCAGAATTAACAGAAAAACATTTTCAGAAATTGAGGGATGTATCTCTAAGTTTATATGGCATGGAAAAAAGTCTAGGCTAAAGATAAGGGTTCTACAGCTACATGTAAATGAAGGGGGTCAGGCTTTTTTGGCGTGTATATTTTAGTTTTCGTTTAGTTTTAGTCCGCAAAAATTCATTCGTCACGAAAAAAAAAAAAAACGAAAATAATTCGTCAACGAAATTAACACTGCCTGGAAGTTGAGCTTAGTGCAGAAGTATGGTCAAAAGCTTTTAGGTTTGCTAAGAAAATGTTTACTTGTAAGAGATTTCGGGAAAGCCAGTACAGAATTCTACACTGATTACAGCGCACTCCAGAGTTTTTAAATAAAATGTACCCACAGATTTCTCCTCTTTGTGTGAAATGCAATAAGGATGTAGGTACTTACTGTCACTGCATTTGGCAATGTCCTTTAATTGTTAGATTTTGTAAAAACCTTGCTATAGAGCTTCGCTCAATCTTTCATAAGACAATCCCACTGGACCCTGTTCTGCTTGTCCTCGGTCTGTCGGTAGAGGGACTTTCTTTGTCTTCAGGACAAATTACTTTACTAGGTAAACTCTTTAGCAAGGCGATGTATTTTGTTTCAGTGGATTCGGGGACAACCCCCTTCTGTTACACAGTGGTACAGGGAGACATTCAAGGTATTCCCGATGGAGCGCCTCAGTGCTATCATAAAGGGTGACTGTAATATCTTCTATGGTATGGCAGCCTTTACTTGATCACCTGCCTAGCCAGCCTGATGAGCTATTAAATAAAGGGGGATCACATTTTGTTTTTAAATATAATTAATGTCCTTTTTTTTATTTTTTATTTTTTTCTTGACTTAAACTGTAGATTATGTGCTTTGGCCCAGATGTGTACATCTGTAACTCATGCTGGACTGTTGTTGTTTGTTTTGTTTCTAAAAGACAATAAATTATTGTTCAATAAAAAAAGATTGAATATGGAACACAAACACCAGCCATCGGGATGCCAGGTTTGCTGCTGATACGTGACGTGACCAGCCAGCACCATGTCCAGTGACGAGTCGTACAGGTTAAGGACTAATTTCTACTGGGTCCATCTGTTGTAGGCTTCACCTAAACTCTGGTTTTAAATCATTTATGGTCGCTCCTCTTCTGAGAAGGATAAGAACATCTTCTGGGCTCAGAAGCAGCTGCTTGACGCGTCGAGTCCGCCATTTTCCACAGTGCCAGCGTCGCTGTGCTGAGCGGATTGTTTACAGTATTTGGAAAATTAAGCGCCGCATGCCTGCCACATCACAGGAATGCCCTCTAATGGCTGGTAGATGTAAAAATAAACCCAGTGTCATGCCCACCAAATAAATATTTGATTATTTTTTAATTAAAGTATAGTTTTTAAAGGAAATACTGTACCTTATTTCTGCACACCTCTAAATGCTCAGTGGAGGTATAATTTAAAAAATATATAGCTTTTTATTAAATTGTTCCATATTCAACCTTTAAAGCACAGGCATTACCTCTTGGTCTCAACAAAAACAGCAGGGGTGTGCTGGAACAGCTCCTTCAGGCTGCTCTGGGAACAGTTGGTGTGCAGATAGGTGTAGACATCATGGATGTGCTGAATGGTGGAAGTGAAACAAGCTCCCTCTGTCTCCTGCTCCTGGTTGTCCTCCTCTGGTTGGACACACCATTCCTTCAGGTACTGAATCAGAACCTCTACTGAGATGGTTTCTCTCATCCCTGAAATGGAGATAAGAGTTAAAGTACGTCCATCACCGGCAGCAGTTACAGAACACCAATGTGTGCTTGTTGCTGGGCTCATTTTCACCTAGCTTTCTGCTGAACTGGCTGGAATCTGTGTCCACATAGAACACGTGAGTCCCAAGTAGCCTAGTGACTTCAGTTGATGTGATGTAGACTGAATCTGGACGGAGGAACGTCCTCTCCTGCTGTCCTCCCTGAGTTGGGTGGTGAGCTGGGACCCATTCAAGGCAGCACAGGAAGTGGTGGAAGGAGGACCTGGTGTTTCTGACCACCTGCCCATCGCTGTCTATCACCTGGGCTGTCAGGTACTGAGAGTAACAATGTCTGCAAGGATACAGGAGGATTTGTTAGTTTCGTATGAAATCCTATAAAAGATGAACACACACCCTGTTGGTTCCAGGGTTTGATGTGCTAAAGCACAAGGAAACACACTAACTCAGCGGTTCCCAAACTTATTTAGCCGCGCACCCCCTTCTATGTCCCGACTGTGTTGACGCACCCCCCCCCAAGAAAAGAAAAGAGACTTGCAGCACCATCAGTGTGTTTGTTTCTGACCACAACTCACAGCCTCCTACAAAGTCTGGGAGCTGAAGGAGCCTCTAGGATGAGAGGCTAAATGTCTTCAAGATAACCAGAAAAGTCCAGCAGCTGTTTTCAGCTAAAACTCTCAGGATGATCATGTCCAGGATGACTGAGAATAAGTGAAACTTAAATGTAGCTGCTGTCAGTGACCATATAACAGATTTTAATAATTAAAACTCTCAACAGACTAATAGTGCAGAAAAGCAATAAATAATCTCACAACTTTGCGTGTTGAGATTTATTATTATTATTATTATATTTATTATTATTATTATTATTATTATTATAATATTTATTTATTTATTAGCCGCATCGGCTCCTAGTGGGTGGAAGTGGAGATTAGCTGCGTTTGATGTTGATTCCGTGTGTTTTTATTTCTGCAGTGAGCCATAAAACTCACCTCACTCCACCTGGAGTTTGTTCTTCAAAACTCGTATTAAATCCACTGTGATGACGTGTTTTAATGAGCTTCCTCCACGCGGTATTTTTCATTGCAGGATGCAGTTTCCATCACTTTTAAACAAATTAATTTAGTTCGGCACACGGGTTTGATTTTTGCCGCTGCACGTCTGCACAGTGAGAGGGGAAGCGGCCGCGGCCGCGGCAGACGCGCTGTTGCACTCAGGGTCTCTGCGGCTGCAGTAGGAGCGACAGACAGGTGATCAGCAGGTATAACGCCCTTTTTATAAGACACACGGTGCCGGTGTCATGATCGTGATGAATTAATGCCGAGCTCCGGACAGGAGCTATGAAAGTGAAAGTAAACACGGGCATACGTTTGAAATGATAAACTGGAGATGCAGAGCAGGAGCTTCTGCAGCTCAGATCATCTGACAGCTGGGATGGTGGAGGACACACACCTGCTCCTGAAAATAAAAACTTAACGAGCGCAGTTTCGATCTCAATAAAAAGCAAGTTATGTCCAAGATACACGGAAGCGCAGAGACCGCCCCCATACCTCCTTTATGCCACCATCGCTCAATCTTTTATAAAACGGACATGATTGCGCAACATTACCACAGTCTGAGCTCTTATAAACGACCTTAGGCTCCCAGATGCGCATCGGCTTTGCGGCAAATTGGCGGCATTGTTTTATGTGTAATTTATTTATTTATTTTTTGTATAATCACCGTTCACCGCCATTACGCTTTTTACCTTGCGCACCCCCTAGCGGCAGCTCGCGCACCCCCAGTGCGTGCACCACACTTTGGGAATCCCTGCACTAACTCACTAGGCCTGGAGCTGATGGTCACCGTAGAGTCACGATTTTAGTCTGTCCATCACCCCACTGGTCTGCACTGGTTACAGTCATTAGTCAGCTCCATCCAAGCTACGGTGGAGCTACCATGGTGCTGCATCAGCTTCGGTTTTGAATGAGCCTGCCTACCCTTAGTCGTGTCTAACAGTCAGAAGCATGTAGGCCAAACTCAAGGCCGAGTGCAGCCCCTGTGATCGTCTCTGGTAAGCAACATGCAGCTAAAATGTACAAATACCACTAAAATCGTCCCAGAATGCACTGGGACAGGCCTGGAGGCTAGGGATGATCCGATCCAATCACGTGATTGGGCCAGATTTCCAATCTGCGCATGCTCCTCCAATCATGTGAGATGATGTGTTACTTTTTCTCCAGCATTCACAATCCTCTCTCTCCCAAGAAATCAAACTGATACTCTTTTTTTTTTCCTGTCTGGCTGTATAGCAATCAGAATTGATGTCTGAGTGCCGAAAACAAGCCTTACAGTTTTACTCTCACAGGTGGAGCGCTGTAGATTCAGCTATAATGCTTCACCTGATATCAAAACTTTATTAGAAATGCTTTCGGTTGTTTTAAATTTCAACGGACACGGAAATGAAAGAGAAAGGGGGGAGAGAGAAGAAATGGGTGGGGGGAGTTCACAAAAATAAACAATAGAGAATGCAAAAGAATCAGCTTTTAGACCTGCAGAAAGGGAGAGAGAAAAGGAGACACACAAAAATACAACAGAACCAAAACATCACTGCACCAACAACATGAGGATGTATGACTAGGGGTGTTCCAAAAAGGGTACTTCACGATTTGATTTCGATTATGGGAGCTTCGATGCTTTGATTCTTCGATTATAATGGTTGTTGGTTCGATTCGATTACTGGTGCCATGATTCTTCGATTATTGACATTTTTAATGCTTTTTTTTCATACAAGATTGATTGTCTTCTTCTTTGTCTACATTTGTAAATAAATAACCTATCAATTAACTCAGTTCCTCTAAAACTACTCTCAGTAACTAAATACTTTTTTTTTTACATTTAACTATTTTTCAAAGACAAAATCTTATTTTATGACTGTATGACTTGTGTAAATATTTGCACTTTGACCAACTTAACTTCGATCAGGGAAAGTTTTAAACATTTAAAACCTGCTAGGGAAACATTTTTCTCTCCTTCCTTTACTTTATTTAACAACAGAACATTATTAGAAAACAGTTCAATAACATGCAAAACAACATGCTATCACCTCAACTGTCTTACAGCTTTTGAGATATTGAATAACATTTCATTTCTACTGGTAACAATGTAATGGTGGCATGTCTATAATGTACGGGTTGGCAATAATCCAGTTTAAATTACGTTCACAGATAGAAGTGTTTGTGAATTACATACTACAATGGCTTGCCATAGACCCAGGAGCGGTGTGTTGCGCAATCTCGTAGCAACAACAACAATGTGAGTCCCACTAGCTGCTGGGACTCTGCTCCATAGCGCTGCAGACAGCTATGAATAAACAGAATGGTGGGACTTTTCTTCCACTTGTAGAGTTTAGTCATTCTTAGTTCCAAGATCATCGTGTTCTTTTGGAACCCACAGCGTGAGTCTGCTATCCGCTAGCTTAGTTAGCATTAGCCAATCTGCCCGTAGCTGCGCGTTTGATCCCAAACTTTGGACCGTTTCTGCTGGTTCCTCTATTTTCCTCCACAGTACCTAGATTACCACATTGTGCGCCAGTAAAAAGCATCTTCCTTACACAAAAACAAATACCTTACATTTGTTAAGGCTCCGGTTACGTGTATTTTTTTTAGTACCGGCTTTGCAACAAAGCTTTCACGTTATTTATTTTTGTAAGCATCGGCGTTCATTAATCAATTCTGAATCCTCACGTGAAGCTTTGCGATGCATCGCCACATCGATGAAATGCACCCACCCCTATGTATGACAGTAGCAACTTTTGCTGAAAATCACACAGTAATAAATCCTAGTGCATATAGTGCCAACCACAGCCTTAGGTTATGTGTTAAAAACACCCAAGCCCATACTTGTGAGAGCACCATGTGAGCACCTGTGTTGTGTACACGTGTTTGTGTATGTAAGGTTTCTCTAGAGGAATGTCCAATAGTGGGTGTGAGAGGCCACAGACCTGCCCCCAAAGACCCAAGGAGGATGGAGGAGATCCAAGCCCTGAGATCCCAGGAGAGGGGAGGAGTCCAAGACTCTACCTGACACATAGGCAGTCACACACAAACACAGTCACACACTCCCACCCTCTTGCTCACTCAAAAACACATTCAACCTAAAGACACACAAGAATGCACGTAATACACCCACTCACACTCCCCATACACACCCTACACACTCTGGTCCGATACTGCTGCACAGAGGGCACAACCACTACTGGACTCAGAGATGGTCCCATTCTAACTGGGGTAATGATGAGCAGACAACCCCGTTCAACGCAGAGCAAAGTGACCCACCACCCCAGACCCCGACCGGACAGCCAGCTCCCACTCGTCTCCACCCCCGGGCAGCGAACCAAAAACAGGGGTGTGAGAAGACCCCTAGTCTCCCTCTGCCTGCTCTAATGTGGTGTTGATGCGTGTTGTTAGAGTGCATTTTGTGTGTGTTTGTGTGTGTGGGGGGCAGCGCAGACATCGTCTGGCCTACACCAGCTGGTGTCAGCACACAACCTCAATTCCCCCCTCCAGAACCTTCGGTGTCTAGGTGCAAATTGGAAGTGGGCACCGGTACCCGAGGAGAGGCTGAGTGATCTCCCTCTCCAGGTGCCGTCGAGTGTGCTCACCCCCAAGGCCATACGTCTGCATCTGCATGAGATGTTGCTGATGGAAGTGTTTTATATGCTAATTAAAATTGGGGCGCCGGCCGCCACGGGACTGCAGAGATGGGAACCACACCTGCACCCCCTGAACTAGCCCTTACCCCAAGGCCCTATGTGTATGTGTGTGTGGTGATGTGTGGAGCAGGAGGGAAATGTCTGAGTATGGGGAGGAAAGACTGGGGGGCATAAGCCCTCCCAGGGAGCCAGCTCCCATGCTGACCCTAATAGGCACCCCCATTCTCAAACCCCACCCAGGGCAGGGAAACCCCAGCCCATCTGGTCAGGGCCCACTGCAGCAGCGTCAGAGCTCCACGGAGTCCGAGGTTGCCAACTCAGCCCAACCCCAGCAGAATATCTACTCCCACCCTCACATTTGATCAACCTCCACACTACACAAGACATCAGACACCCAATCAGAGTTGAATCCTCCCCTTCCCAGAGGTCCCCCTCCCCAGCGATGGAATAGAAGTGTCCCTGCCAGTTGAGGAGGTACCAAGGTCCACCTGAGGCCCCCAAGCTAGGGCCAGGAACTGCTGCATGCACCTGCCCATGCCCCCGGCAGCATGCAAGCCAGGACCCAGTCCCCCCAGGCCCCATTATGTTTAACTACAGATTTAATTTGTTGATATTTTAAAAATCTATTCTTGTCAGTCCCATATTGGGAGACTATTCTGTTAAATGGGATAAAATCTATTCCTTCACAGATATGTTGCAGGTATAGGATTCCTTTACCCTTCCAATTTGAAAAGCTCATCATGTTGTTGTTTTGTAGAATGTCAGGGTTATTCCAGATGGCCGTGTGTCTACATGGAATTAGTGAAGACTGTCATTTTTAGATATTCCCACCATGCTGCCAGAGAGGTGCTGATACTAATACTTTTAAAGCTTTCATATGTTTTTATGTTTGAGCTGATAAATGGTACAATTCAAAAGCTCTATATTATTGCAAAGTGTCTGTTCTACATCTAACCAGAACTCGTCTAGTGGGTTATGCTTCAACCATCTTGATATGTATTGGAGTCTGTTGGCTAAGAAATAATGATAAAAATTGGGTAGATTCAGCCCTCCTCTATCTTTGGCCTTCTGTAATGTTTTTAAGCTAATTCGTGGGGGTTTATCCTTCCAAAGGAATTTAGCGATGGATGAGTCCAGAGATCTAAACCAGTCAGATGGTGGCTTGCTTGGGATCATTGAGAATAAATAATTGATTCTTGGTAAAACCATCATTTTAATTGTGACAACCCTCCCCATGAGTGATATCTGTAGAGATTTCCATTTGGCAAGGTCATCTTCCACTTTCTTTAAAAGTGGGATGTAGTTTAATTTTGTTAAATCTGCCAGCCTGGGAGAGACATTAATGCCCAAGTATGTAAAATTCCATGATTCCAATGGTGTATTAAGGGAATTGAGAAAAGAGAAATTAATTGGGAGAACTGTGGATTTTAACCAGTTTATCGAATAATCTGAAACTCTCAAAAAAGAACTATGGGCTTAGGCTTTTTTTTTGACACATAACCTAAGGCAGTGGTTGGCACCATATGCACAATAATTTATTACAGTGTGCTTTTCAGCAAAATTGCTGCTGTTATACATCGTCATGTTGTTGGTGCAGTGATGTTTTGGTTCTGTTGTATTTTTGTGTCTCCTTTTTTTCTCTTTCTTTCTGCAGGTCTAGAAGTAGATTATTTTGCATCCTTTATTGTTTATTTTTGTGACAACTCCCCCTTGCTTCTCTCTCCCCCATTTCTCTTTCATTTTCATGTTTGTTGGGATTTAAAACAACCGAAAGCATTTCTAATAAAGCTTTAATTTCAGGCGGGGCATTATAGCTGAATCTATAACGCTCCACCTGTGAGAGTAAAACTGTAAAGCTCAGACATCAATTCTGATTGCTATACAGCCAGATAGGACACGGGGAAAAAAAAAACAGTATCAGTTTGATTGCTTGGGAGAGAGAGGATTGTGAATGCTGTAGAAAAAGTAACACACCATCTCACATGATTGGAGGAGCATGCGCTAACGTTCGATCACGTGATACACGGCAGCATTTGAAGCAGATGGCAGCTCCTTAACAAACGTCTGCAACTAATCACGTGATTTTAAAAGGATCGGAATCGGGTGAAAAGATCAGACTTAACCTTTTAAAACAACAAACTTAACTTTTTTAATTTATACTGAGATACAGATATTCAAATGGAATAAAAATGGCTTAGTTTTCATTTCAACAAGTTCCTCTACATCGGTATTCTTTGTTTCTTGTACGAGAACAACACAGTAACATCACACAATTTACGGCAGGCAGGGATTCAGACTCCAAGGTGTTAGCTAGTAGGCTAACGCTGAACTAACGTGTCTCCTCAGGTGAGCTAAAATGTCTGCAGCTTGGTGGTATTTTAAACCGAACCGCAAAGGGAGAGCAACAGCCACTTGTAATGTGTGCATACTGGGCATTCAACATGCTGGAAAGGACAGAGCTGCATGATACACAGCCTTCAAATCAGACTACATTCACTTTCGCCTTTTTCCTTCGGGCATCCATCCATCCATCCATTGTCTTCCGCTTATCCGGAGTCGGGTCGCGGGGGCAGCAGCCTAAGGAGGGAAGCCCAGACCTCCCTCTCCCCAGCCACTTGGGCCAGCTCCTCCGGGGGAATCCCAAGGCGTTCCCAGGCCAGCCGAGAGACATAATCTCTCCAGCGTGTCCTGGGTCTTCCTTTGGGTCTCCTCCCGGTTGGACGTGCCCGGAAAACCTCACCAGGGAGGCGTCCAGGAGGCATCCTAATCAGATGCCCGAGCCACCTCAACTGGCTCCTCTCGATGTGGAGGAGCAGCGGGTCTACTCTGAGCCCCTCCCGGATGACCAAGCTTCTCACCCTATCTCTAAGGGAGAGCCCAGCCACCCTGCGAAGAAAACTAATTTCGGCCGCTTGTATTCGCAATCTCGTTCTTTCGGTCACTACCCAAAGCTCGTGACCATAGGTGAGGGTAGGAACGTAGATCGACCGGTAAATTGAGAGCTTCGCCTTTCGGCTCAGCTCCCTCTTCAACACAACAGACCGGCACAACGCCCGCATCACTGCAGACGCAGCACCAATCCGCCTGTCGATCTCACGCTCCACCCTTCCCTCACTCGTGAACAAGACCCCGAGATACTTGAACTCCTCCACTTGGGGCAGGACCTCGTCCCTGACCTGGAGAAGGCATTCTACCCTTTTCCGACTCAAGACCATGGTCTCGGATTTAGAGGAGCTGATTTTCATCCCAGCTGCTTCACACCCGGCTGCGAACTGCTCCAGCGAAAGCCGGAGATCACGTTCTGATGAAGCCAACAGGACCACATCATCTGCAAAAAGCAGAGACCTGATCCTTAGGTCACCAAAATGGATCCCCTCACCACCTTGGCTGCACCTAGAAATTCTGTCCATAAAAGTTATGAACAGAATCGGTGACAAAGGGCAGCCTTGG
>SSNS01000074.1:2216886-2248602 GCA_006937985.1 Aphyosemion australe
CCCCCCCCTCCCTGCTCTCTGATTGGCTGAGAGAGTTCAAGCTTCTTCTTTGTTAACAGAAATACGCACCCAGACATGTTATACATCAAATTGATCAGCTTGGTCTCAGGAAACCAGCCATCCCCTAGCCCTGCTCTCTGATTGGCCGAGAGAGTTCAATCTTCTTCCAAGTTAACAGAAATACGCACCCAGACATGTTATACACCAAATCGATCAGCTTGGACTCAGGAAACCAGCCGTCCACCATCCCTGGTCTTTGATTGGCTGAGAAAGTTTTGAAACCTTAAAGTTCAATTTCTGCTCTTTCTAACAGTATCTCATTCTGCTAACTTTGACAATTGAACTCATTTTCAACTTCACTTCAGTTCTAATGCATGTTCATCATTTTCAGCTGCTAAATTCACAGTTCAGCTAATTGTGAAAATGTAACTATTAAACTATTCCTACTCAAATACCAGCTGTTTAAACATTTCAGCTGTCCAGTTTTTTAAACTGTGTACTGAGATTTCAGTTTTCTGATGTTTAGATTTATTTTCTCTTTTCTCCACTTACTTATTTGGCTTTAATACACTTGTTAGTGATTTTTTGCTCCTAAATCTTTCAATCTTTTCAGCTCATTTTTACAATTACGCTAAATGTTCGCAGCAGAAAACTGCTTATTTCAGTTCAGCTACTCAGCTATCAGTTTCAAAATTCAGCATATCCTGCTAATTTCACAATTCAACTAATTGTGAAAATTTAACTACTTATACTCAAATATGAGCTCTTTTAACATTTTAGCTACTCAGTTTTTTAAACTATGTTTAGAGGTTTCAGTTTTCTGCTGGTTCGGATTTTTTTCTCTATTCTCTACTTACTTTTTGGGCTTTTTAAAACTTTTTAGCAATTTTTGCTCCTAAAACTTCTAATACATTCAGCACATTTTGACAATTAAGCTTAGTTTTAGCTTCAATTCAGCTGTTTCAGCTATCGTATTCAGCAACAAAGCATTCAAACGTATTTCTGCAAGAAATGCAATTTATCTAGTTATTATTATTTTATTCTTGTGAAGCACCTTGTGATTTATATCCTGAGAAGCGCTATATAAAAAATGGTTTCTTCTTCTAGTTTACATGTACGTTAGAAAATATAATTCTCTAATGAAGTTCGTTCTACTTCAGTAGGTGACATGCACCCTTTCATGTCGGGATGTTTCCGGTTAGCTTGTAGAAATGCAAATAGTAAACAAACTCTGGCAGGAGTGAAGCAGACGAGGTTAAAACAGGATATGTACAATGGCTGAAAGGAATGGACAACAAAGATGCTGCAGCACAGCTTATTTGGTACGTACTAGGGCTGCACAATATATCGAAAATTTAGCGTTATTGCAATATCAGCATGCGCAATAGGCATATCGCAAAGAACAGAAATATATCGCAATTAATGGTCATCTCAGATTTTTGCTACACATAATGCATTTTGTCAATCAAACAGAAGCATGAAGTTTTTGACAAATCAAATAGAGCCCTTCACCCATTTGGCCAATCGGTTGGGTTCTTATAGGTTAGATGCCTTGGTGCCTAGGTGGACGGCACTTCATTTGGATGGTTAGCAAACACCTGAGTTAGCTTAGAGAGCGTCGCAATGACTGAGGGTAAGACGTGTGCGAAAAATGTTAGCGAGAATGAATTCATAATTCAAAAAGCATGACTATTATTTCAAAGTACTTGTGTTCAACAAACACAAGTACTTTGCAAGACATGCCAAACACTTGTGGCAACCATGAGGGGAAACACGACAAATCTCTGTTGTCACCTCCAACACAACCATAAGGATCTATATACTGGGCTCTAGAAATGTAATGTGAACTTGCATGATTTCATTTTGTTACTGTATTAATACTAATGATAGAGGATGGAGTGGTGTGTCTAAAGTATATATATACAAAAACTGCGGATTTAAGTATTTGTTCATTTATCGCAAGTAATATCGATATCGCAATATTAAGCACTGTTATCGCATATCGCAGGTTTTCCTAATATCATGCAGCCCTAGTACGTACTGTACTGTTTGATGGTGTTACACGTGTCCCTTTGTGGCAATGATATTATCAGTAGACCGCTTCCATGGATTCGTCATTTCCAGAAGTTACTGGCATCAGCTTGACTGAGCTGTTTACACGCAGATGAAGTTGGGCTCCTACCGCAGGTTAGTTTTTTAATGCGCATGTAAACACAGTTTGTCCCAACACTGTGTTCTCAGTGACAAACATTTCAGGTCCTACAGATGTGGCTGCTGAGCTGAACTGAGGGAAGACCCGTCCCTGTGAAACACGCCTTGTCACGTGGCTTAAAGGAATGCTGGACTCTCCCTATTTTGTCTCAAAGATTCTTTGTGGTAAAAAATTGTTAAAAGATTTGTGTTTGTCCCACCTAAAATAATGAGTGGAACTTTAGCTTTATGTTTTACTTTAGTTGTGTGTGTGTGTGTGTGTGTGTGTGTGTGTGTGTGTGTGTGTGTGTGTGTGTGTGTGTGTGTGTGTGTGTGTGTGTGTGTGTGTGTGTCATTGGGCAGATGTGCAGGTCTCTCCCTACCAGGCAGCTTCTTCTCCAGGTTGATGTTGCCGTACTCTTCAGAGAAATGCACCCTTTCTGTGTCCGGACACAGCAGCCCCCTGCTGGTGAGGACAGGCACTGCCACATCTGAGAACTCCTGACCGTAGGACGAATGCTGCTTGATGAAGACCAAGTAACTCACCACCACCGACTCTGACTTTGACTTGTATCATAGAGGAAACCACAGGGAGAGGAGGTCGACGAATGAAGCAAAGACAAACGTTTAGAGCAGAGAAAAATGAAAACAACTGACAATGGTTGTCCTGGAGGCTGTTGTGTACCTTCCACTTGTTGTTGCGTATTGTGGGATAGATGTGCTGCTCCAGCAGCTCCTGCGGCTCCAGCTCATGAACACCAAGTCTTTTGAGCAGCTCTCGGACCTGCTGATTCTCCAGCGCCTCCAAGCAGTTCAGAAGAGAGGGATTAACCACAACTACATCTTTGTATAACGCAGAAAGAGGTCCTGTTGAAAAGACAACATGTAAAGGCAGAATCAGTTCTGAGTTACCAGAGACATCCAACAGCCACTCTCAGGTAATTCCATCTCATTTAAAGAGTTTTCTGTCTCCTGTTCTCTGACCCAAATGTGTGAAATGATGACTGAATAAGGATGAATAAAAGGAATAAAGTCTTATTTCATAATTAATAAAACTGGACCCCATTATCCCTGCTAACAGTCTGGATCTCTGTGTTTCATTTTCTGTCCTCCTGGAATTTGCTGTTGGACTCACTCAGGGACTTCCACACACGAGTGTCTGCTGGATCAGTTTAGACTTCATGCTGCTCCCGTCTTCTTTCTTTATAAAAGCAGGAACCACATCTACCTGCTGTTCTTCTGAAGGGGGCAGGTCAGAGACAACGAGAACTATTTGACTATTTATTCATGTGAAAGCAGGTGGGACAACCAGAACCACTTTGGAGACTCAATCATAGTAGTAGAGATTTTCAGCTGAAGTTTAGAAGATGTACTCGTCAGCTATCGCCTTGCTTTGCCTTTCACCTTTCATAAGGATTCATGTATTTCATTGAATGGTGCACAGTTGGTAGCACTGCTGCCTTGCAGTGAGAAGGTCCCAGGTTTTAATCCCAGCTGCATCGTTAGTGTGTTCTCCTCATGCATGTGTGGGTTTCCTCCCACAGACCAAAAACATGCTTGTTGAGTTGACTGGAGACTGGAGTGAGTCTGAGGTGTAAAAGAGCAGTGATAAGACAACAAGGACCTGCAATTCACAGAGGAAAACATTCCACGTGTCACCAACAGCCTCGGCCCACTGGTTTTAGTACCTGAGGGTAAAACTGAAGGAGAGTGAAGACCAATGATAAGCTACAAGGAACATGGTAGAGAAACAGAAGGCTAATGGACTTTGATCAGCACTATTGACCCTCCTCTTCTTGGGACCTCCAGTCTATGAAACAGCCTGTGTCTGATCTTAACGATGTTTTGATTTTTGACATCCTGACAAATATTCTTTACTGTGAAACTAATGACCCACTGGTCTACTCTGACAAGCTGAGAGCCTGGATTCCCCGCTGATGTCGGTTCTGCTCAATATTTCAGAAGAACTCGGCCTCTAACTTAGCTGTCTCTGTGTCCACTTGACTTCATGTGGAAGCACAGCCTGAGGTTTGTGCTGCACACAGACCTGCTTCCTACTACAGCCATTAACCTGAAAACCAAGTACCAACTTTATTTCCTGTCAGCACTCTTACTGTTCTCTGTTCCCACCGACAAAGACAAACAGAACACAAAAAATGTCTAAAAGGCAGAGGTAGATGTTTTTATTGTTTCACTGTTTTTAATATTTAGATCTACACTCTTTATGCTGTGAGAACTTCTCAGCCATGTGTGTGAAGACTGACAACACCAAGGCTATTTTCAAGAGACAACTTGAGTAGTTTTACTTCTAGTTTGGTTATTTTATCACTGAAAAGACAAATGTTACTGTGCTGCTGTCACTGGTGCTTCTGCTGTCTATGTTTGTGCTAGTTTTCATCCAGAAGAAAAAGGAGGGAAATATCTGTGGCTAAATAAAACAGACTCAAATATGAGAGAGAGAGAGAGAGAGAGAGAGAGAGAGAGAGAGAGAGAGAGAGAGAGAGAGAGAGAGAGATGTTGCTAAAGGACAAGCAGGGTGGATTCACCTGCCTGAACAGAGATCAGTCATCACTCAGTGTGTTGTGACTGACTCCGCTACTAACGCACCAAAGTGCAGAGCTCTTTCATCACTGAGTGAAAATGAATTATTTATGGTCTCCACTCTGCAGCTCTGCTTTATTTTTGAATGTAGTGACGCAGAAACGTGGGTGGGTTCCTGCTATGAACGTTCTCCATATTACACCTGGAAATTCTCAGAAAAAGCTCAAGTTTGTCCTGACTGTGGACAGACTTGTCATGCACCTACTTGTGCTGACTTCTAATAGGGCAGAGTCTCTGAACAGGAAGTGACTGTTCATCTGAGTGCCAACATAACAGAAAAACATTACACTCTGATCTCAAACTACTCAAAATAGTTATTCCATGAACAGTTTGAACACAGATGGAGAGTGGTACATGTCCACTTCTCTCATATTTGTCCAGTCTTCTGTTTTTAGTAAAGGTCTGTCACATTTTTAGGAATTGGAAACCAGTGAAACAACCCACACTGACAGTTTGGGTCCAGCAGGGACCGGACCGGCACTCTGAAGTTGCAAGTGTGGTATTCTGGCCACAGAGGGTGGGGGGGGTCTGAGTGACATTTCATTAACCCTGTAAAGGGTCATTTTAGCACAAACTGGCTCAAGAAAATGTTGCATAGTATGGCTTTAATAACAACCCATTTATGTGCTCAAAACAGTAAAAACACAACATTAAAAGTACAAACTGGGACAGAAAAATGATGATATATAGAAAACCAGATGATTTTCTCAGATCTTAATGAAAAGGTCCAAGCTTTTAACTTCTAGTTTCTCCAGTTATGGAAACTAACTCACATGCAGCCCTCCCTCTGTGGTCATTAGATCCTGTGTTAGACTTGTCTACATGGGTGATGTTGAGTATGGAGAGAGAAAAGCTTCCTGATCAAACCAACCACCAGCAACAGAGAGAACCTGACTCACCTTAAAGTGCAAATTTCAACTTAGAGACTCCCATGAATCAATGATTAGAGAAACATAATAGAAACTTGTTTTAAACATTTTTTTTACACATACATAAATTATTTAGGCTTTTAGAGTCATTTTTGTGAGAAAAATGTTTTTTCTGCCAAACCAACGTGAAGTAAGCAGAGGGAGTCCTGTTAGCTTAATCCAGAGACAAATATGGATTCTAATGCGGCTCTAACACAGAGGAAACTTTAAATGTTTATAATTATACTTATGATGGACAAAAACCATAAAATTATGAGTTTGCTGCACATCTCAGAGAGCAGAGACAAACCAGAGGGAGAAACGATCGGCTAAAGCAGAGAGATTGAGCTGTGATGTGAGGAGAAGCAGCGGGGGAGCAGCAGGTGTCTTGGTGAGTTAACGATGTTAGCTTAAACTCGTGTGCTAGCATCACAATATTGTACAGATTACTATCATGTAGCAGACAATTAAAATAGTATCGGTCAGTTAATATAACATTAATACTCGACAATAATAAACTAATGAGCGTTTGTCAGCGGTCTCATATCATTAATATCTGTTCACGTAACGTAGTCTAGCACTCAGAGAGAAAGCACCTGTGATCCAGATCTCGTGCTCCTGCGCGCTGCTGTAAGCTGGTTCTGATCCAGAAACAGCGCCACTGGCTTGATGGTATTTGTAAAAGCAGCTTTCTTTCCTTGAGGTCCGCGCAGCGGTTCTGATGTGGTTCCAATCCAAAAACCAGCTCGACTGGTTCCGACAACGATCTAAGTTTTAGAAATCCGCAACTAATTTCTTAAACCTTGCCACAGGTTTCTGGAGGCCAGCGCGGACCTCCATGAGTTGGTACCGACACCATATGGCAGGGCTATTCAAATGGCCCACCTGACCCTATCCCCCAACCACCAACAGAAAAAACCCAGTTAAAAACAGTTTTTGCGTGCGAGTTTCAAAATTCCCACACTGATATTGCACTTGAACGCAACACCATCTTAGCAATCACAGACATATATACGTAGACACCACGTGGACTGGCACTGCCTATTGGAGCGGCCCATCTATGTATTCATGTCTATGTCTGCAGTTGACCAATAAAAACACACCTTTGGGACGCCGCAGCAGCAAGACTCTCTGGTTTCAACTTATGCTTAAAATGCGGATTATAAACTACACACCTGTTTATTTTTTGTTAACAGACCTAATAAAACCGGAGTTATACTAAAATAATTAAACTAAGAATGGGTTCAGTAGCGTTTTGTTGCTGAGGGAGAGGATGGCTGCTGCGCGATCTGACAGCAGGTGTCAAAAGGTGCGCTGAGGCGCTGTCACGGAGCGGAGAAAACACTGAGACAGACATTGATGGCAAAACTTTAGATATTGGAGCGATCTGTGACAGATAGATAGTTACTTCTCTGTAGTTTAGTGGCTTTATGTATAAAGGAGGATGAGAAGGATGGATGTACAGCAGACAGATCAGTTGTTTAGCTGGAAGATGGGAAAAGGAGACCCGCAGCCGGAGTCTGAGGCCAAAGCAGCAAAAGTTTTATTCATGGACGGAAATGACGGGAAACGTGGGTTTAGAGGTGGCGAGCGAATGAAGAGGTGGAGAATGAGGGACAAATGTGTCCTTGTTAAAAAGTCTCTGAAATACAAAAAAAGCACAAAAGAAACTGAAAATAAACTGTAAACACACTATATTGGACCGCATACATGACAATTTACCCCATAACTCACTGTTGCTGGACCTTCTTTTGTTTTCTGGGGCGGAGTGCACCAGCTGGACGTAAGTCCGGGCGTAACCTTAAGTCCGACGTAGATTTGAAATTTACGCCCAACTCGTTGTTAAGACGAGTGCACCACTCAGGCGTAAGCCCTTCAGCCGCTGCGCCCAGGTGTAACTTTTACGCCTGATCAGGAGCAGGCGTAAGTGGGAAGATCTGGGCCTAGAGTTGTTTTATGAGCGTGTAAATAAGCAGAGGAGACTCGCCGGGGCTGCAGCGCAGCCGATGAATTTGTTTATTCCTGTGCGTGAGTTTAAGCACTATATTATTAGAGAGTTGTGTACGGTCTATAATAATAATAATAATAATCCATATGAGCCATTCCGATCATTTTCCTGGATGCAGCGTTCTCGTGCTGAGGATGTGAGCTCAGCGCAGCGCTCATCCTCCCGAATCTCATCAGGTAGCGCGTCGGGCACTGAACAACGCCATAAAGGTCAATAATAGCAGGTGAACGCACTTCAAAAATATCTATAATCACAGAGCTGTATGGCGAAGCTTTTGGAGGAGGATCCTGCCAGTCTGGGGATTTTTAAGAGCAGACTGGTGGTTTTTTGCGCTTGACAGGAGATTTTTTATTTATTTTTTCTCCTCAACTGTACGCACTCAGCCGTCACTCGTTATTGATGCAGCAGTGATCATCTTCCACACAGCATTTTTTTGTTTTGTTTTTTCGTTTTTGTGTCATTAAATTTAATAGAAAGTTGCCTCCCACTTTCAGCTTTGCTTGGGCCGATACGTTACTAGGCAACGAGCACAGCAACGCTTGTATTCTCGTGAACGCGCACGATACGCCCAGGCGCAGCTACGACTGGTCCTAGTTTGTGTTGGTGCACTCGGTCTAATCTCCAGTCCTTAGCTAAGTCAGACGTAAGGGTTAAGACTGGCTTAAGTTACGCCCAGCTGGTGCACTCCGCCCCTGAAGGCTTCCCAAAAAACTCTAAAATTCGCTTTTAATCCAGCTTGGATGGAAAAATATGTGACAGTGAGCATCCTGTCACTGGATCCCGATTGATCATGCACCTGGGCTGCCTGGCCACAGGGATGTCTGTTTGGCTGACTGGTTAGCACGCGTGACCTACACCCGGGGAGTCTGAGGTTCAAATCCCGCCTGGGCCCTCGTTTGTCCACCTTGCCACATATGTTTATTTTTTGCATAGCTGCTATGCTATTATTGTTAATTTTCATTTAGTAGCTGCGATCGAGTTAATGCAGGTTAAAAACCATAAGAATGTTTGTATTACCAGCTCTGCAACTGTTGAATTGATGCAGATCATTAAAACAATAAGAAGACGTGCATTGCTGTTATTTTAGTTGTATTTGTAGTAGTGGTGGAGGTGATAATATCAGTCAAAATATTAAAATTTAATATTTAAATGTTGTCAGTAAAATACATGATAAAGATTTGGGTATCCGGCCCTAAGCTGATCCACGATTTAGAAATCTGGCCCAGTAGAGAAAGTAATTGAATAGGCCTGCCATATGGGCTCCAGAAGTTCCGTCTTTCCAGCTGCACTAAACGCCCTCAGGCACGGAGATAGAGGCTTATTAGGAAACCCGTGGACTCAATGTCTGGACAGGCTGGAGTTTCTACAGCCTTCACAAACAATAGTTCATCAAAATAAACACATTCATAAACTAGTGAACACACACACTGACTCGATAACACGACCTCTCTAACCTTAAACTTCCCACTCTTCACACTGATCTGCAGACAGAACCTAGCTTAGAACTCCCTTGAGTTACATCAGAGGATTTAGAAAAAAGAGTTTTTAGAAGCTTTGCTGAAAAGGCCACTTTTTACTCAAAAATCTGTGCTGTTATGTATTTTTAAATGAAATACCTACAATAAACATTTAAAATAGTATTTTTTGGACAGCATTTTATATGAATTAGAAAAAAAAATGAACCTGCAATTTGCTCTTTAATGAGCAAGTTCACTGAGAGACCTATTTTTTCCTGGCATTTTTGAAATGCAGGGTACATAACTTTTTGGTATTTGAATTAGAACTCAATCCATGTGCAGGCTCCACCATGTGGATGAGTCAAGCAGCCAATACTATCACAGAAGACCACAAGTCCAAGTCAAATCACAAATCTCTGTTTTAAATCTGACTGAAGTCCTCGTCTCTGAACTTTATCACAACCTGGAGTTGCTCAGATGGCTTAGTGGAGGTTTTGTTGTATAGGCGGATTGATGGATTATACCGCCTATAGGCAGATTGGTGCTGCGTCTGCAGTGATGCGGGCGTTGTACTGGTCTGTTGTGGTGAAGAGAGAGGTCAGTCGGAAGGCGAAGTTCTCAATTTACTGGTCGATCTACGTTCCAACCCTCACCTATGGACACAAGCTTTGGGTAGAGACCAAAAGAATGAGATTGCGGATACAAGCGGCCGAAATTAGTTTTCTCCGCAGGGTGTCTGGGATCTCCCTTAGAGATAGGGTGAGAAGCCTCCACATTGAGAGGAGCCAGGTGAGGTGGTTCGGGCATCTGGTCAGGATGCCACCCTGGTGAGGTTTTCGGAGCAGGTCCAACCGGGAGGAGACCTGAAGGAAGACCCAGAACAAGCTGGAGGAACTATGTCTCTCAGCTGGCCAGGGAACGCCTTTGGATCCCCCCGGAAGTGCTGGCCCAAGTGGCTGGGGAAGTCTGGGCCTCTCTGCTCAGGCTAATGCCCCCGCAACCCGACTCTGGATAAGCAGATGAAAACAGATGGATGGATGGGATCAACCAACATAACCCAACAACATCCAGAGCCTTAAGGAACTCTGGGCAGATCTCATCCACCCCTGGAGCCTTGCCACTGAGGAGTCTTTTGACCACCTCAGTGGCCTCGGCTCCAGAGATTGGAGAGCCCGACCCAAAGTCCCTAAACTCCGCTTCCTCACAAAGTACTCCGCCGACCGATTCACAACATCCCGAGTTGAGGCCAGCAGCACAACATCCCCACTATAAACGGTGTTGGCAGTGCACTGCTTTGCTCTCCTGAGGCGCCGGATGGTGGACCAGAATCTCCTCAAAGCCGTACAGAAATCTTGCTCCATGGCCTCACTGAACTACTGAACTCCTCCCATGCCCGGGTTTTTGTCTCTGTGACCATCTGAGCCGCATTCCGCTTGGACTGCCGGTACCCATCAGCTGCCTCTGGAGTCCCACAGGCCAAAAAGACCTGATAGGACTCTTTCTTCAGTTTGACAGCATCCCTAACTGCTGGTGTCCACCAGTGGGTTCGGGGGTTGCCGTCAAAACAGGCACCAACCACCCTGCAGCCACAGCTGCGGTCAGCCACCTCGACAATAGAGTCACAGTACATGGCCCACTCCGACTCAATGTCCCCTGACTCCCCCGGGACATGTTCCAAGTTCTTTCGTAGGTGGGAATTGAAGCTCCTTCTGACAGGAGAATCTGCCAGACGTTCCCAGCAGACCCTCACAACATGTTTGGGTCTGCCAGGTCTGACCAGCATCCTCCCCCACTATCAATGCCAACTCACCACCAGGTAGTGGTCAGTTGACAGCTCCGCCCCTCTCTTCACCCGTGTCCAAGACATGCGGTCGTAGATCAGATGAAACGACAACAAAATTGATCATTGAGCTGCGGCCAAAGGTATCCTGGTGCCAAGAGCACATATTGACACCTTTATGGCTGAACATGGTGTTCGTTATAGACAATCCATTATGAGCACAGAAGTCTAATAACAAAACATTGCTCGGATTTAGATCAGGAGGACCATTCCTTCCAACTACACCTCTCCAGGTCTCACTGTCGCCCACATGAGCGTTAAAGTCCCCCACCAGAACGAGGAAGTCACCAGAGGGAGCGTTCTCCAGGGACTCCAAAAAGGGTAGTCTGACCTGCAGTTTGGTGCATAAGCACAAACAACACTCAGGACCTGTCCCCCCACATAGGTGGAGGGAGGCTACCCTCTCTTTCACCGGGGTAAATCCCAACATACAGGCACCAAGATGGGGGGAACAAGTATGCCCACCCCTGCTTGGTGCCTCTCAGTGGGAGCAACACCAGAGTGGTAGAGTGTCCAACCCCTCTCAAGGTAACTGGTTCCAGAGCCAGAGCCATGCGTCAAGGTGAGTCCGACTATATCTAGCTGGAACCTCTCAACCTCACACACCAACTCAGGCTCTTTCCCCACCAGAGAGGTGACATTCCACGTACCGTAGCCGTTGGCTACCACCCAACATATGTTGCAATTGTTTTGTTATATAATAACAGGCACAAGTTTCACCACACAGAGGGACCCTCATTGTGTCATCAAACAAAGCATCTATGCACAAGGTTATTTAATTTGTTTACTGAGTAAATGTCTATTTGTAACTGTGAGGCAATCGCATATCAGCCAGAAACAGTGTTACTAAACTTATCTAATTACCTGACTGAGTCTGAGCTTTCCTTTTCTTATTTTTAGAGCTGGTTTCCTCCATGGGAAAGAAGACACCCTCCCCATTTAGTGCCACCACCTGACCGTTAGCCAGAGGGATTATGGGTAGCTCCCTGAGGCTTTGCAGGATGGAATCCGCCTCTCCACAGCCACGCTCGATAGCTCGAAAGTTACACACCAGAAGCCTGGCCAGCTTTTGAAGGCTTCCCTCTGGAACAAAGACACAAAAACAAACAATATGTAAACTAAATGGAGACACACACGCAGGCACGCATGCATACACACACACGCATACACACACACACATGCACGCATAAACACACACGCACGCACACACACACGCACGCACGCATACACACACACGCACGCACGCATACACACACGCACGCACGCATACACACACGCACGCACGCACGCACACGCACGCATACACACACACGCACGCATACACACACACACATGCATACACACACGCATATACACACACACATGCATATACACACACACATGCATACACACACACGCACGCACGCATACACATACACACATGCATACACACGCACGCACGCATACATACACACACACGCACGCATATACACACACACATGCACACACACACGCACACACACACTCTGACTCTAACCTTCATATTTTGACTTTTCAGGGACCTGTTGTGTTTTTACTGGAGATGCACCAAAAGGTTTTCAGTTGATTAGAACTGGCCTAAGTTCTAATCACCCCCCAACATGCTGTTGCTAAGCAACTACCTGGTCCGTGAACTTGCCATCACTGAGTACTATTCTACACTAACGACAACTGGTCTTCCATGTGTGCAGTTTTACATTCAGGCTTGTGATTTACAAATTAATCAAAAATTAACTAAATAAAAACCGTAATTTTGTTCATTCTTTTTCTGTAACAAAAATCAGAACCAGTGGGTCAGAACTTTACAGGAACCAGAATTGGTGCAGCCTCTGGTGTGCCTGCAGCACATCTGCACACACCTGATTGGATCCCCTCTGCTCTCATCAGCTCCTTTGCCATGGCTGTGGTAACCGTGGTAACGTCAGATCCACGCAGGTGTCGAACTCCCAGGTGAGTGAGGAGGGAGGTGGGCGGTAGGGAGGTTAGGCCCGGGTGGAGATAAGACAGAGATAGATGCCTTTCTAGCTCATCACCACCAATCACGTCTCGGATGACGGCGTCCTGACAGACAGCCACCTGGGACGGCAGCTTGAACACAACCTGACCATCTGCAGCAACACAGAATCAGGGTAACATGGTTCTGATTTCATATCCACAGAGCTGCAGGAGGGAGTCTTACCTGATCCAAGAGTCGGGAGGAAGGCCTTGCCTTTCAGCAGTTGGATAATCTGTCCAGCGACGGGTTTGAAGAAGTCCATCACCTCATCTGGCAGAGGGATGAATTGCAAGAACTGACAGAGACCCTTCAGACCCCTGAACTCTGGATGAGCCTGAATCAGAACCGAACACACCACATCATGCAGACAGCTGTTAAATTCAGTCACATTCTGACCTTTTCCTCCACTTTGTCATGTCCTGTGTCCTCGTCTCCCCAGTCCCTTCCGTATCCCATCATCCTTGTCTCCGGTCCCCTCTATTATCATTTAGGGTTTTACTTTATTTCTCTTTTCATCAGTTCTGCCATATCCATTCCCCAGCCCATTAGTGTTTTATTTCTCTTTAGTTTCCTTTCACCTTGGTTGAGTAGTTTAGTATTGTCCTGTTTGTTTAGCCTCCTTTTGTATCAGTTACCTTTGACCCCTGTGTTTCTCTTAGCTGTTTCTCCCCATATTAGTTATCTATCTTTGTCCTCTTGTATTTAGTTCATCCCTCCAGTTTAGCTGTTGTCCTTGTGTCCCCTTAGTCATCCTGTACCTCTTATGTTCAGTGTTTTAGTCTTCAGTCAGTTTGGTGTTTCATTCTCATAGTTTCCTTCCTGTGTTCCCCTCTGTTAGTTGCTTCTTGTATTTTGTTTATTAGTTCAGTGACTTAATTTATTTCTCCTGTATTCTGTTTATTCATTCTAGTATATTCTTTCAGCATTTAGTTTTAGTGTTTTAGGTTTCTCTCATCTGGTTCAGTCCTCTTGTGTTTTGTTTATTAGTTCAGTAACCTAATTAATTTCTCCTGTATTCTGTTTATTCTAGTATATTCTTTCAGCATTTAGTTTTAGGTTTCCCTCATCTGGTTCAGTCCTCTTGTGTTTTGTATTGCTTCCCATCCTCAGTTAACTAGTCACACCTGTCAGTACTCATCACACCTGTTGCTTGTCTCCACTCACCTCCTCAGTCTATTTAAACTCAGCTCAGTTCTCCACTCGTGTTGGTTCCTTGTGTATGTGTTGTGTGTGTTTGTCGATGTTACTTGTATCCCGTTCGCCCCCGCCTGCCTGCTTGTGTGCCTGCCTGCCTGAGCCTAGTGATGTGCCAATGAAGCCTCATGAAGCAATTCGAAGCATTCTCTAATGTGCCGACACATGACTCGAGGCCTTGAACACATTAGCTGTGGCGCCATCTAGTGGTTCTCGGTCATATTACAACGAAATAAAATGCTTCACACATTGTGTCTGAGGGTGTCACTGCAGGCAAAAGTACATCAAATCTGATTTCTCATGAGTTTGAACAGTCTGAACAGCACAGATATTGTTTCTAATCCGACCCAGGTCACTTTCATTTGTGGTAGGCTATTTATTCTGATAGTGAGAGGAGCTTCTGGAGCGAAGCGTCTCTCCGGTCTCTGTTAGGAGGGGGGAGGGGGGTCTTCCGTGAGCGCGAGGGATTCCCCGTGCCGTGAATCAACTTAATACCGGACATTTTCAGTGAATAATAATTCAGGAAGACAGCGGGAATAAGAAGTAAATATAGTTTATGGTTTTTAAAATAGTTTCAAACCCAAAACGGGAGACTTGACAGGTGTGATCCTGAAAATGTGGATGAACTCCGTCAATAAAATCTTTTCACATCACAAAAACATCAGAAGCGTTCCTCTTGCTTGTGCCAGGAACACTTGTCATGAAGAAATCTCAAATGAACAACTCTCAATAATCCACTCCGACCAAAACACACCAACACCCAGCAACTGTGCCATCGCGCTTTCATGCAGCTTCGATGCACCCCAATTGCAAAGTGTCACGCAGTTCGGAAAGCATCATACGTCATGTGTCACGTGACCTGAGAGGTTTGAATCGCGCTCCAGCAGCTCCCAGCTCCGTAACCAAAGACTGCATATATAAGAACACATTGCTTCAGTTTGACACTCCACAGCAAGCTCCGCAGTCTCTGGAGCTGGGAGTGAAACATGACAGCCATGCATAAACCTGTATTGCGGTTTATGCATATGTTCACATAACATGAAGCTGCTGTTTCAGTCAAGGAAATCATTTTGTTTTCAAAAGTGTGGACTTACACAAATTATATTGGGTGGGGTGTCAGTGATCCACATCTTACACTTATTTTTGGAATGCAAATCAAGATGACAGCTGTTTTTTTCCACAAGCTCAATAAATTGAGACTCTGATAGACACATGAACCAAACAAAACCCACAAATCACCGTGAGGTTCGGCAGCTTTTATTTTGAAAGTGACACAGAAAACGAACCGGTCACGTAATTCAGGCAAAACGAAGCTTCGTTTGTCATCAGTCACGTGGTTTTCGGCGAAATGAAGCAAGCCTCGGAGCGGGGCTTCGTGGACACGCCCCCTTCTGGTTCGATACAAGCCTCGAAGCTTCGCTTCATTTTTCCCATCCCTACCTGAGCCTGCCTGCCTGCCTCTGCTCCTGCTCTAGACCACAGCATTCAATAAAACATTTTGATCCACACCTGGCTGCCTCCTGGATTATCTACATTTTGGGTCCTGCACCAACCTCAAACCCTGACGCACTTAAAGGGAAGTCTGTAAGTTAACGGTCTCTATCGTGTTTCCTGTAGTGATATAGCGGTGTCTTACAATGAAGACATCCATGGCCCGAAGGAAGAGCTGTGGTATTTCTGAGCGAAGACGCTGGTTCCACGGGCTGTCCCTGTCAACATCCTCTCGAGACGAAGGGATGTCAAAGTCACCTGGAAAAAAATGGACACAGATTAAGTGTTTGGTTTTTGCTTTTTTAACCAACCAACAAGATTTATGACCTCTTGATTTTCACCTTGGATGATGAATCGAAAGCCAAAACTGCGAAGGGGCAGGAAGGCGAACACGGGCTGTTTCTGAGGCTGACACATGATCGCACCTTCTGGGATGTTGTTGCCAAGCTGGAACGCCAGAGCGAGCTCTGTTGATTCCACGTCTTCTTTGATCTGCAGAAAGAACACGCCTAAATCCCACAAAAGACCCAGGAGCTTACCAACAAGCTGACTTCTCTTATACCACAGATCTAACTGGTAGCTGTTCAGCCACGTGACTCAGTCATAAACAAAACCTGTCGCAAATGTGTCATAAATCCTAATTCAGTGTGATACCAAAAAAAAAACTTTTGCATATTCTCTCACAGTTTTGTTTCTCCAACTAGTCAGAGCCCCGTCAGGCTTAGATCATGTTATCTAATTAAATTCACCTTCTTGAGCTCTACGGTTATTTTGACCACCAGCCAGCGCTCAGTGCCCTCTGTGTGTTCCACCTCGATCACATTGTGACTAAGGTCTTTGCGAGTCATGTTCACAAGACGCTTCTCATTCTGCAGGCAGAAACAGAAAGGAAGGACAGGTACGTTTAAAGGTCTGCATGATGTGCTCTGCGTGTGGAACATGTGGACTTGCCTGATTGTAGATGGTGATGGAGCGCAGGCGGTGCAGAAAGAGCAGCAAGGAGGGGTGCACGTCATGGAACAGGTTCCTGGTCTGATGGCTCTCAGAGCGCAGAGGAAGGCTGATTTTAGTTGTCCAGCTGACAACAAAATTCCCCAAAGAATAAATGTATCTGAAACAATCTGAATGCACTGATCAGTCAAACAAACTTTTCTCCTGGACAATCCAACCTGTGCTGATGGAGCTCCTTCAGCTGGGGATCCAGAGGCCTCTCCTCCTCAGCCCAGTGTGGGAGGATGTATCCCATGGGGCCGGAGGTCTTGTCAAAGCGCAAGTGGAAGCCATTGGAGTGGATCTCAGGACAGTCGGTCACCTTAAACACAGACTTGAAGCCGATGCCTTTTTGTCCTGAAAGAGAGTTAAGGGAACATATTCTCACATCTCTACTAAAGATAAAATCTTTTGTTCTTGAACTTCAGTTTTAGCTCCAAACAGAAAACAACGACAGCAGAAAAAAACACGTTTGGACCGCCAGGTTCCCGTAGCAGCACTCCTCTGCTTTCATACCCGTTCCATCTGTCGTTATTTCTTTCAGTCAATTAGAAAATTTAGTTTATTTAGTGAGTGTCTAAAGTTTTAAATGATTACCTGAACCCTACCACGCTAAAGGGGACTAATGCGAGGCATTTTCACATCTTTAGTGATTCTAAAGGGATAAACCTACTTTTATCTCTTTAGCATGACAAAAAGTCTAAATCACCACTAAACAGCTCAAGTGTGCCACCTGCTGATGTAAATCTGTGTCTTCAAAAAGTCATCTGCTTTCACAACACTGGCATTAATCAAAGACTGGTAAAGTGCACACTGATCAAGTCTAGTGCACCCTTTTTGGTGCTTTTATTTTGACGAGCCACACAGCAGAGTTCTCTGTGTGTTCTCAGCTGAGGAGAAGAAATGAAATCGGTGTGCTTCCAAACTCAGGACTGACCAAAATAATCATGGTTATGATATTTTCCAGACCCGAGCCGCCTGATGCAGAGCTAATAGTTTTACTATCTAACGAGAGTCTGTAGGTGAAGGTGTGATGAGGACTTTGAAGTAAATAATTACCGATGTATCCAGATTTGTGTTTGCCCTTTGTGCTGCGGCCCACGTCACAGATGGCCCTGATGTTGTTCTTCTGGAAGCCAGACTCGTTGTTGAGGACTGTGATGCAGTCTTTCTCCACTATGAATGCCAGCGCTGGAACCTCACCTACATCTGACGGGTAACTGTTGTCATCTGCGTTCTGAACAAAAACAAAAGGGTGAGAAGAAAATCCAGCTGCTTTTTTATCCTGAGAGAATAAACACCCACCTGAATAAGCTCCAGGACAAAGTGTGTGTCTTTACTGTAGAGTTCTGTGGAAAGGCGGTCCAAGCTGCGGCCCAGGCGCTCCTGATGGACCTGCATCAGCCTCTGACCCTCGGCGTTCAACGTCACTCCAATGCCAAACTCGCTTTTTCTGCAGAGGAAGAGAAGGAGGAGTCACAAGTCAGCTTCCTTTTATTTTAAGCCACAGTTTGTCTAATTCTGTAAAATGAAAATGAATAAAAAGTGAAACCTGATGTCTTCAATTATAGCTTTCTGATGATGGAACATGTTCTCTGACTTGCTTCTTTCTTCTGATTCTGAGTTCTCTGGCAGTTCCTCGGCCTGGCTTCCTTCAGCTTCACTGCTGAGGTCAGAGGTCGCTCCGTTAGGGGCAGAGGTCAGCTCGTACAGATCCTCCTCATCCTCCTCGTCTAGACCTACCACGTGGTGACCATTGACTAGAGGAAGATGTTTAGTGAGTAAAAAGGAAAGAGAATGAAAAGCCCAGCATTCACTAAAGCCGGGCGTACACTGTGCGACTTTTTCACTCGTAGCGTTCAGCTTCAGCTCAAACTGTACGAGTTCCTCGCAGAGCAAATCTCACGAGTCATGTGCTCACACTGTACGACCCAGTTCTCGGATGCGACCTGACTGCTCACACTGTACGTCTGGCATGAACTCGTCGCAGCTAAAAAAAAGTATATATGACGCAACACGTTGGTCTGAGTATGGGAGGACGAGGACGGCATTTGGAATAGAAGCGTACTCTGTTGCTTCATGGCAAAAGCTGCTTGTTACGGTTAAAAAATCAATCTGACATCAAAATAAAAGTCTGGTTTGTTCCTTAAATAACAAAATAACAACGAAAACATATTATTTGTATTATATTTGATCCACTTTTGATCAAAATCGATAAATTACCAGCATTTCCCGCTGTTAAATGAAGAAAAAAAGTTTATTTTTCATCAAAACAAAGCAACGCTGCTTTTATTTTGAAAGTGGGTTAGCTATTTGGTTTGTTTTCACGTCCACTTCCTTCATTTACGCTACTGCTTCTGTGTTTGCGCATGCGCCGTGTGCGGTTCTGATACTTTTTGGGTCACAGACGCTCGCAGCGCCGCTTCAACAGTGCAATACCCTCACGAGGGACGAGCAAAATATCAAGCACGCCAAAAATCCGCCGGAGCTTACGATTGCTGATCGGCAGATGGTCATGTGGTGTTAATCGCCTCTCGTAACCCCCTGTATACTACACGACGCACAGCGCAAAACTCGCCCCGAGCTTGTAGATTCTCGCACGAGAAGAAAATCGGCTCAAAAAAGTGAAAAAGTCGCACAGTGTATGCCCGGCTTAAAGGAACACATCACCCACGCTTAACGTGAGATTTAAACTTAGATCATTAAGATGTGCAGACAAACCTTTGATCTCTGAGCACCTGGACGAATGTGTTGGGCTGACTCTCAACCACTACTTTACTGACCTTGCTGTTGAGCCAGGTCCAGCTGAGAGGACACAGAGCTGATGTCCATGAGGTCATCCTCCAGGTCCTCCTCTTCACTCACAACTACAGCAGAAAAACTGCTGCTCTCTGAGTCAAAGTTAGACTGAAATCAGAAATGAAAAAAGATTCATCTCCAGTTAAATGACAACAAAATGATGAACACTCAGCCTAACCACTGACACGGCATCAGGTAAGCTTCCAGTCCAGATGTGTATTTCCTGTTTGTTATATTTGAAGTTTAATGACCAACATGAGCATAAATGAAAAGTTCATTTGACCCTAAAGTGGTTTTCTGAGACTTGTTCTGATCAATCTACATAGACAAATAAAGCACACCCACACAAAGCAGCGGCTGGGTAAACGACAGAAACATTTGGTGTTGTATAAATGTTTCCATTTTTCCTCACCTTGGCCCGCTCCACGCTTTTGGAGGCCTTACAGCTCTGGTTCAGGGTAGGGTTCAGCTTCTTCTGGTAGTCTTTGAGCCAGTCTGTGATGCCCAGCAGGATGCCCAGCCGGTGCAGACAGTTCAGCTGCTTTGGATCAGACTGAGCCATAGTGATCAGAACATCTTTAGACTTGGCCTGGCCCAGGACCCGGGAGAGAGGCTCCAGGAATACCTGAAAAGAGGCCAGAATCTGAATCCTGGTAACTGTGCTACTGATACTAACTGTTTAGACTAAAACTTATCAGAAAACATGAAGTCAAAGTGTTTAATAAAAGATTTTAGCAGAAACAATTAGTAGCAGCCAAATCACCCGCTGCTGTGTGAGTATTGAGTTTGAAATTATCCCACTATCAGAATATTTTAACTACATCATCAGCTGCCTTCATGCTGACCAGTTTTCTGAAAGATATGTTTGAACAGAATGAAGTAAAAAAGAACAATTAATAATAATAATAATACATTTCATTTGAAGCGCCTTTCAGGTCACCCAAGGTCACTTTACAGAAAGAAACAACTAAAAACAACTAAAAACACAATAACCAGAATCAATATAAAACCATAAGTCATAAGCCTTTAAGAACAGGTGGGTTTTGAGTCTGGATTTAAAAAGGTGAAAGTTGTCAATGTTCCTGACGTCGGGGGGGCAAGGAGTTCCAGAGACGAGGAGCAGAGCAGCTGAAAGCTCTGTTCCCCATAGTGCTGAGGCGGAATGAAGGAGTTACCAGATGGATGGAGGAGGAAGATCTGAGTAGGTGGCAGGGGGTAGCAATGGTGATGAGGCTGGTAATATATGGTGGGGATATGGTATGTATAACTTTGAATGCAAGCAAAAGAATTTTGAAGATGGATCTGAATTTATTAGGAAGCCAGTGGAGCTGCTGAAGGACCGGGGTGATTTGGTGGAAGGTGTCAGTTCTACTATTGATACGTGCAGCTGAATTCTGAACAATTTGCAATTTGTGAGTGAGTTTGCTAGGGAGACCGTACAGAAGTGAGTTGCAGTAATCGAGACGGGAAGTGACAAGTCTAATTCAGTCAGATCAGCTGGAAATAAAGGATTTTTCATGTGGTTAAAAGATAAAACCGATAAACTGGTCAAAGGTTAGTGAGAATGCAACGTTTAACACTAATTTTTCAAATATTTCTAATAGGGCTGCACGATATTAGGAAAACCTGCGATATGCGATAACAGTGCTTAATACTGCGATATCGATATTACTTGCGATAAATGAATAAATACTTAAATCTGCAGTTTTTGTATATATACTTTAGACACACCACTCCATCCTCTATCATTAGTATTAATACAGTAACAACATGAAATCATGCAAGTTCACATTACAAAATTAGCATGATCTGTTTCAATATTTTTGTAAACAATCACTTACTGACTACTTCCGTTATTTCCTTGTACTGCTTTGATGGTTGATGGTTTCTCATAAGGAGTTCCACCCATGGACATCTGCTGGGCTGCAGTACCGCGGGAAGTAGGGGTGCTGGAGGGGCTGCAGCACCCCCTGCTGGTGACCTCAAATATTTATTTACCACTGTGGCAAAAAAGCGGATTTTAGCCTTTTTTGGGAAGCCTCGAGAAAACAAAAGGAGATGCAGCAACAGTGAGTTCTGGGGTATATTGTCATGTATCCGGTCCAAGATAGTGCATTGACAGTTTATTTTGTGCTTTTTTTTGTATTTCAGAGACTTTTTAACACGAACAAACTTGTCCCTCATTCTCCTCCACCTCTTCGTGCACTCACCACCTCTAAACCCACGTTTACCGTCATTTCCGTCCACGAATAAAACGCTTGTTGCATATCTTTATAGTCCTCCAGCCACGGGACCACACTGTTCATGTCACACTGTGAGAACTCCAGAAAGGTGCCACACTGAACGGCGCAACCTTTCACTGAGCCAGACTGCATGACGTCTCGCTCCAAGAGGACATGCTACGTCACGAGCGCACCCCCCAAAAAGCATACGTTACAGATAAGCAATACAACGCTAAAAAGAGAAAAAAGCGCCACAATAAACACTTTTTAGTGTCAGCTCATGACCCAGCTCATCTTCCTCAAAGAGGAAGAATTGATCCGCTTTGGCCTCAGACTCCAGCTGCGCGTCTCCTTTTCCCGACTTCCAGCTAAACAGCTGATCTGTCTGCTGGACGTCCATCCTTCTCATCCTCCTTTATGCATAAAAAACACTAAACTACAGAGAAGTAACTAGTAACTATCTATCTGCCACAGATCGCTCCAATATCTAAAGTTTTGCCATAAATATCTGTCTCAGTGTTTTCTCCGCTCCGTGACAGCGCCTCAGCCCTTTTGACCCCTGCTGTCAGGTCACGCAGCAGCATCCTCTGTCCCTCAGCAACACAACGCTACTGAACCCATTCTTAGTTGAATTATTTTAGTATAACTCTGGTTTTATTTGGTCTGTTAACAAAAATAAAAACTGGTGTGTAGTTTATAATCCGCATTTTAAACATAAGGTTGAAACGGAAACTCAGAGAGGCGGAGTCTTGCTGCTGCGGCGTCTCAAAGGTGTGTTTTCATTGGTCAACTGCAGACAGGAGTCGTAGGTTTTTAAGCAGCGCGTCAAGACTGTTGGAGGCTGTCTTCTTTCTAATAATGAGACTCATATCAATGCCTATGCTACACGTCAACCCGGTCTCACGGCATTTCGTGACATAGTCACGAACTGCAATGTAATTTTTCGTGCTCGTGGACACGGGTACGTCTTTTTTTTCGTGCTACTCAACACGAATTTCAGCGTCATTGAAACGCATGGGTCGCTTCGTTTTTTAATCATTTACAACTGCAGCGCTACTTTTATTTAGCGTTTGACCCTTAAATCAATTTTATGACACACGATTATTTACTTTGCTTTATTTTTGACAAGTTTTTTTATGGATTTAAATACTATCGTTTGTATTTTTTCCCAGGTTGCAAATGATCTGTTTCATCATACTTTTATTTAACAGAAAATTACTATTTTAATAAGGAAGAAACGTGTGGGAGATCGCTTTGAGGTTGCTTAAGGAGAAACTTACTTTTAATTGAACACATATCGGCATGTTTTATTGCGAAAGAACCGGAAGTTCCTCTAAACAAGAGGCGAAAGGAACTACAATACCCATGAGGTCTAGCTCGAGAGTGACGGGAAGCTTCCATGTTTTTGAAATGTCATATAAAATATACTACGATCCTCTTGCAGATTGTGTATTAGTATGTGTTTATTTGGTCATTTGACTCAATTTTAACGTACTTTTGTCCTGCTTCCCTGAATAAATGCTGTGATTTTATCATCAGGCTAGGAAAAACAAACTCTTTCATCCTATGTTTATTAATTTATAACAACATAAAAATGACTATTTAAAAAGGAAGAAAAGTGTGGGGGTCGCTTAGATATTGGTTAAAGAGAAACCTATTTTTCAGTGAACACAAATCGGACCGCAGCGTGTTTTATTGAGAAAGAACCGGAAGTGCTTGAAGTCCCGGAAGTACTGTCTTCCAGCTTGACTTCATTTCCTTTGTCCTGCGTGTTCAGCCGAGTTTTCATCAAAACTGTTGAGACTGAAGCGATTTGAAGAGAAAGTTATGATGAAAGANCCCCCGTTCACTCAGCTTAGAAGGCCGGCCAGCTCTAGGAAGAGTCTTGGTGGTTCCAAACTTCTTCCACTTACGGATGATGGAGGCCACTGTGCTCATAGGAACCTCTAAAGCAGCAGAAATGTTTCTGTAACCTTCCCCAGCCTTGTGCCTCAAGACAATCCTGTCTCGGAGGTCTACACTCAGTTCCTTTGTCTGCATGCTTGGTTTGTGCTTTGACATGCATTGTCAACCCAGGGGCCTTAGACAGGTGTGTGCCTTTCCAAATCATGTCCAATCAATTTCATTTTCCACAGGTGGACTCCAATTAATCTGCTGAAACACCTCAAGGATGATCAGTGGAAACAGAACGCACCTCAGCTCAATTCTGAGCTTCACGTCAAAGGCTGTGAATACTTATGTACATGTGATTTCTCACCTTTTTGATTTCTAATACATTTGCAACAACTTCAAAGACACTATTATCATTATGGGGTGTTGGGTGTTGAATTTTATGGGCACAATGAATTTAATCCATTTTAGAATGAGGCTGTAACAAACAAAAAAGTGGAAAAAGTGAAGCGCTGTGAATACTTTCTGGATGCACTGTACACACACACGCACGCACACACGCACACACACACACGCGCACGCACGCACGCACACACACACACACACACACACACACACACACACACAACTAAATTCAATTCAGACGACTGGACCTACAATTACTATAAATTGAATATTAATGAAAACTAACCAAAGGGGACCTACATGAGATAAATGAACAGCTAAGTTTACTTTTATTAGCCCACTTTTTTGTATCTGTATTAAAACACTTGATGCAATATGTTGGTAAAAGTTGGTGTGTTCCTTTTTTTTTCAGTTGGTCTGCCGCAAGATGGCTGCATTCCGTTTCTTAGTCCCGACGATCAGACACAAATATTTCTAGGATTAAACGTGGTTTCTACTATAAAACTAACACTATGTGTAGTTTATGATGCAAGAGTTATCTTTCATCATAACTTTCTCTTCTAATTGCTTCAGTCTCAACAGTTTTGATGAAAACTCGGCTGAACACGCAGGACAAAGGAAATGAAGTCAAGCTGGAAGACAGTACTTCCGGGACTTCAAGCACTTCCGGTTCTTTCTCAATAAAACACGCTGCAGTCCGATTTGTGTTCACTGAAAAATAGGTTTCTCTTTAACCAATATCGAAGCGACTCCCACACTTTTCTTCCTTTTTAAATAGTCATTTTTCTGTTTTAAATTAATAAACATAGGATGAAAGAGTTTGTTTTTCCTAGCCTGATGGTAAAATCACAGCATTTATTCAGGGAAGCAGGACAAAAGTACGTTAAAATTGAAGTCAAAACGACCAAATGATTAAAACGTACTAATATACAATCTGCAAGAGGATCGTAGTACATTTTATATGCTATTTCAAAAACATGGAAGCTTCCCGTCTTTCTCGAGACCTCATGGGCATTGTAGTTTTTTCTGGCTCTTGTTTAGAGGAACTTCCGGTTCTTTCGCAATAAAACATGCCGATTTGTGTTAAATGAAAAGTAAGTTTCTCTTTAAGCAATCTCAAAGCGATCTCCCACACGTTTCTTCCTTATTAAAATAGTATTTTCTGTTGTTGTTAAATAATAAAATAGGACATTTGCAACCTGGGAAAAATACAAACAATTGTATTTCAATCCATAAAAACTCGTCAAAAATAAAGCGAAATAAAACAAAACAAGGATAATCGTGTGTCAAAAGATTGATTTAAGGGTCAAACGCTAAATAAAAGTAGCGCTGCAGTTGTAAATGATTAAAAAATGAAGCACCCATGCGTTTCAATGACGCTGAAATTCGTGTTGAGTAGCACGAAAAAAAAGACGTACCCGTGTCCACGAGCACGAAAAATTACATTGCAGTTCGTGACTATGTCACGAAATGCCGTGAGACCGGGTTGNAACAGAAAAATGACTATTTAAAAAGGAAGAAAAGTGTGGGGGTCGCTTAGATATTGGTTAAAGAGAAACCTATTTTTCAGTGAACACAAATCGGACCGCAGCGTGTTTTATTGAGAAAGAACCGGAAGTGCTTGAAGTCCCGGAAGTACTGTCTTCCAGCTTGACTTCATTTCCTTTGTCCTGAGTGTTCAGCCGAGTTTTCATCAAAACTGTTGAGACTGAAGCGATTTGAAGAGAAAGTTATGATGAAAGATAACTCTTTGATTTGATGTTGCCATGCTGTGCTGACACTTCCCCGCAATCTAAGTTCCTAATGGACAAATAAAGTGAATTTTGATGCCTTCATCGGGCTGCTCCTTTACATTCAGAGGAACCAGCTAAGGTGGTTTGGGCATTTGATAAGAATGTGCCCTGGACATCCCCCAGGGGTCCCGGCCGGAGGCCCCTGGATTGACCAGAACACGTAGGGATTATATTTCTATGTTGGCTGAGGAATGCCTGAGAATTATGCTGTTGAAGCTGGTGGATCCAATTGGGTTCAAATGAAGGCAACTGGACCGCTTTGGTTTCTTGAAGACGTTTCGCTTCTCATCTGAGGAGCTTTGTCAATTCTGAATGGAATATGGGAGGGTCGATCATCTGTAGCTGTCTATTGTTGCTTGGCGAGCAGAAACTGCCTGTGAAAACCTCTCCTCCCTACCTCCTGATGAGTCATTTGCATCGTTAGCCTCTATTGTGTGGGAGTTGTGTTGATTAGATGCAGAAGGGTGTGAACTAGACTGAAACAGTTTTGGAATTAGGTTCAAAGCTGCAATATAGGTGCTGGAAAGGTGCCCCCCTCCACCGTGGGTGTAGAAAACATGAGGTTGGATCTGCTCGTCGTGCCTGTAACGCTGGAAACCACCAGGACCATCAAGGTCACATTTCTTCTCATCAGATAATAAAACTTTCTTCCACCTTTCATGTTTTGAATTCCAAATGACCGTCTGTGTCCATCCTCAGCAGCTATGGCGTGCTTAAGGAGACCCTATTTATGCAGTTCAACTACTTAACCCAACCTTTTTTTTGCCTTTGTCAGACCGTCATCACAACACCATGACAATTTTTGGCCTTTTAAAGGCAGGTGGTCTTAAAGAGCAAATTGCAAGTTAGAGACTCCCATGAACCAATGTTTCAATACTTCAATGTTCTGTCTCTCTCTAATTTATTGTTTGCCCTACTTCAAACCTTCCAACAAAGCAAAATATGACTTTGGAATATATATATAATATATTTATATACATATATATATATATAGTGCATCCGGAAAGTATTCACAGCGCTTCTAGAAGTCTTGTTCAATTTAAAGTAAGATTTAAAAAACATACAATAAATGAGTATCGAGAAGAGACGTAGATGTTCTTTTCTTGTCTTTAGATCAGGGATTATGTCTCACATGGTTATGGGTATATGAAATAATACATCTGATTGTATTTTGTATTGTTAATTGCTGGTAAAGTGTATATAGTTTGTGTCATTTTAATCTACCTCTTTTATGAAATGTGTGTGTCATTATGGTTCATTGAGGAGACTGGAGTTGGTTTAGGGTGTGTTTAGGCCTGTTTTGTTTTGTTTTGTTGTGTATTTTTGTATATTGTTTAGGTTATACCTGTTTGTGTAAATGTGAGTGGGGATTGGAATTTTGATAAGCTTCAGCTTCTTCCGACTCCGTTTCAGATCATGTACCGGGAGTTTAAATGGTATGTTTCTTGTATGTATGTATTTAAATATCTGTGTGTGATCTGAAATAAACTAAACTAACTAAACTTTTTTGTTTATGTTACAGCCTCATTCCAAAATGGATTAAAGTCATTGTGCCCATAAAATTCAACACACAACACCCCATAATGATAATGTGAAAAAAGTGTCTTTGAAGTTGTTGCAAATTTATTAAAAATAAAAAACTTGAGAAATCACATGTACATAAGTATTCACAGCCTTTGCTCAGTACTTTGTTGATGCACTTTTGGCAGCAATTACAGCCTCAAGTGGTTTTGAACATGATGCCACCAGCTTGCCACACCTAACTTTGGGCAGTTTTGCCCGTTCCTCTTTGCAGTACCTCTGGTGCTCCATCATGTTGGATATAAAGCGTCGGTGCACAGCCGTTTTCAGATCTCTCCAGAGATTTTCAATGGGGTTCAGGTCTGGGCTCTGGCTGGGCCACTCAAGGACATTCACCGAGTTGTTCTGTAGTCAGTCCTTCCATGTTTTGGCTGTGTGCTTAGGGTCATTGTCCTGCTGAAAGGTGAACCGTCGCCCCAGTCTGAGGTCAAGAGCGCTTTGGAGCAGGTTTTCATCCAGGATGTCTCTGTACATTGCTGCAGTCATCATTCCCTCTATCCTGACTAGTCTTCCAGTTCCTGCCGCTGAAAAACATCCCCACAGCATGATGCTGCCACCACCATGCTTCACTGTAGGGATGGTATGGTGATGAGCGGTGCCTGATTTTCTCCAAACATAACGCCTGGCATTCACTCCAAAAAGTTCTATTTTTGTCTCATCAGACCAGAGGATTTTGTTTCTCATGGTCTGAGAGTCCCTAAGGTGTCTTTTGGCAAACTCCAGGCGGGCTGCCATGTGCCTTTTACTAAGGAGAGGCTTCCGTCTGGCCACTCTACCATACAGGCCTGATTGGTGGATTGCTGCAGAGATGGTTGTCCTTCTGGAAGGTTCTCCTCTCTCCACAGAGGACTGCTGGAGCTCTGACAAAGTGACCATCGGGTTATTGGTCACATCCCTGACCAAGGCCCTTCTCCCCCGTTCACTCAGCTTAGAAGGCCGACCAGCTCTAGGAAGAGTCTTGGTGGTTCCAAACTTCTTCCACTTACGGATGACGGAGACCACTGTGCTCATAGGAACCTTTAAAGCAGCAGAAATGTTTCTGTAACCTTCCCCAGCCTTGTGCCTCAAGACAATCCTGTCTCGGAGGTCTACACTCAGTTCCTTTGTCTTCATGCTTGGTTTGTGCTTTGACATGCACTGTCAACCCAGAGGCCTTAGACAGGTGTGTGCCTTTCCAAATCATGTCCAATCAACTTCATTTTCCACAGGTGGACTCCAGTTAATCTGCTGAAACACCTCAAGGATGATCAGTGGAAACAGAATGCACCTCAGCTCAATTCTGAGCTTCACGTCAAAGGCTGTGAATACTTATGTACATGTGATTTCTCAAGTTTTTTATTTTTAATAAATGTGCAACAACTTCAAAGACACTTTTTTCACATTATCATTATGGGGTGTTGTGTGTTGAATTTTATGGGCACAATGAATTGAATCCATTTTAGAATGAGGCTGTGACATAAACAAAAAAGTTAAAAAAGTGAAGCGCTGTGAATACTTTCTGGATGCACTGTATGTACACACACACACACACACACACACACACACACACACACACACACACACACACACACACACACACCTAAATTCAATTCAGACGACTGGACCTACAATTACTATAAATTGAATATTAATGAAAACTAACCAAAGGGGACCTACATGAGATAAATGAACAGCTAAATTTACTTTTAATAGCCCACTTTTTTGTATCTGTATTAAAACACTTGATGCAATATGTTGGTAAAAGTTGGTGTGTTCCTTTTTTTTTCAGTTGGTCTGCCGCAAGATGGCTGCATTCCGTTTCTTAGTCCCGACGATCAGACACAAATATTTCTAGGATTAAACGTGGTTTCTACTATAAAACTAACACTATGTGTAGTTTATGATGCAAGAGTTATCTTTCATCATAACTTTCTCTTCAAATCGCTTCAGTCTCAACAGTTTTGATGAAAACTCGGCTGAACACTCAGGACAAAGGAAATGAAGTCAAGCTGGAAGACAGTACTTCCGGGACTTCAAGCACTTCCGGTTCTTTCTCAATAAAACACGCTGCGGTCCGATTTGTGTTCACTGAAAAATAGGTTTCTCTTTAACCAATATCTAAGCGACCCCCACACTTTTCTTCCTTTTTAAATAGTCATTTTTCTGTTTTAAATTAATAAACATAGGATGAAAGAGTTTGTTTTTCCTAGCCTGATGGTAAAATCACAGCATTTATTCAGGGAAGCAGGACAAAAGTACGTTAAAATTGAAGTCAAAACGACCAAATGATTAAAACGTACTAATATACAATCTGCAAGAGGATCGTAGTACATTTTATATGCTATTTCAAAAACATGGAAGCTTCCCGTCTTTCTCGAGACCTCATGGGCATTGTAGTTTTTTCTGGCTCTTGTTTAGAGGAACTTCCGGTTCTTTCTCAATAAAACATGCCGATTTGTGTTCAATGAAAAGTAAGTTTCTCTTTAAGCAACCTTAAAGCGATCTCCCACACGTTTCTTCCTTATTAAAACAGTATTTTCTGTTGTTGTTAAATAATAAAATAGGACATTTGCAACCTGGGAAAAATACAAACAATTGTATTTCAATTCATAAAAACTCATCAAAAATAAAGCGAAATAAAACAAAACAAGGATAATCGTGTGTCAAAAGATTGATTTAAGGGTCAAACGCTAAATAAAAGTAGCGCTGCAGTTGTAAATGATTAAAAAATGAAGCACCCATGCGTTTCAATGACGCTGAAATTCGTGTTGAGTAGCACGAAAAAAAAGACGTACCCGTGTCCACGAGCACGAAAAATTACATTGCAGTTCGTGACTATGTCACGAAATGCTGTGAGACCGGGTTGTACACGTAGGCTATGGTTCACCTGGACATAACGAGTTGAGCGCAGCTGAGCTTTTTTTTTTCAGCACCCCCTGCTGAAAATATGTTCCCGCGGCTATGCTGGGCTGTTGTGCTCTTACTTGTCTTAACGTCAGAGACTTTGGGTTTGCTAAAGCTAGCTTTCTAGAGCCCAGTATATAGATCTTTATGGTTGTGTTGGAGGTGACAACGAAGATTTGTCGTGTTTCCCCTCATGGTTGCCACAAGTGTTTGGCATGTCTTGCAAAGTACTTGTGTTTGTTGAACACAAGTACTTTGAAATAATAGTCATGCTGTTTCAATTATGAGTTCTTTCTCGCTAACATTTTCCGCACACGTCTTACCTTCAGTCCAGGGTTCTTACACTTTTTCCACTGACAAATTCAAGCACTTTTCAAGCATTTTCAAGGTAAATTTTCAAACTTTTCAAGCACCACACGGCAAAGACAAAACAATACATTAGGACTCAAGAGGACAGTTTCACCTCACTATCATATGAATTTATTACTGTTATATAATAGAGATGATCTTATCCGATCACAGGATCAAAAATCAGGCCTGATCACGTGATTTTAAATTACTGGAATCAGGTGAAAAAGATTAGCTATAACCTTATAAAGCAACTAGCGTGACCTTAATTTATCCTCAGATAGAAATTTTCAAACGAAATGACAATGACTTAGTTTTAATTTTAACCTGCCTGCTTTTAGTTCTAGTCTGTTACCTTAAAACCAAACACCCTGCTCTCCCAGTTCACAGCAGCAACTCGAACAAAAACACACAGCCATCTGACACTCAAGATACACTAAAAGACAAAGAGAAACTGTCTACTGACAGCAAAAACACAGCCAAGATAGCCATATATTAATCACACTGTATGACTCTCTGGTTGCAAACGTTGGTTTTTGCAGTCTCCTAGAGCCACGGTATGAGCCGTGTTGTGCAAGGAAGAGCGAGCCTGCGGGCCGTAACATGGATACAGTCATAGTAATGCTTATTGCAAAACACTGCCACATACTATTTAAACAATTTGAATTATGAGCAATGAGGCTATTATCAAACATATTCCTAATATTAACACATTTCTTATCAATGTTCTTCCTGACAGAGTGATGTTTTTTAGCAGCTAATCTGAGGAAATTACATCAAAACAGGAAGTTGAGGCCTGTTAAAAGACAAATTTCTGTTACTGTTTGGTTTCAGACAAATAAAGTATTCTATTATATTCCAAGTTACAAATAAATGAATCTGAAAGGACAACTTGGATGTTTTCTACTTTCTTCTTATTAACTGAATGCATTGCTGAGGTGTTGGATTGGGACTTGGTATCAAAATCCTATGACATGGATCGGGGGCAAAAAAAATGTGATCAGAACATAATTATAAATATTATCTTGTAATATTCCACAAAGCAGGGACAAAGTAAATAAAAACATCACATTTTACATTTTGAAATGTGTCTAAGGTCAAG
>SSNS01000074.1:2249581-2298886 GCA_006937985.1 Aphyosemion australe
AATCTGAAAGGACAACTTGGATGTTTTCTACTTTCTTCTTATTAACTGAATGCATTGCTGAGGTGTTGGATTGGGACTTGGTATCAAAATCCTATGACATGGATCGGGGGCAAAAAAAATGTGATCAGAACATAATTATAAATATTATCTTGTAATATTCCACAAAGCAGGGACAAAGTAAATAAAAACATCACATTTTACATTTTGAAATGTGTCTAAGGTCAAGGTTTGCTCCTACTTTTGCAGCTCTTATAGAAGCTGTGTTTAAAATCCTGCTCCTGCTAAATTTCTGACTATTACCACCCATTACTGAAATATCTGATCACAACCCTCCCTCCATCTGCAGAACCATTAATTGATGAAAATAAATAATTATACTCGATGAACAAATAGGGATTGTATTTCTGCTAGTAAAAATAGCTGTTGATATATTTAGTTTGAATTGTGACTAGAAAGAATATGACCTGGACTAGGATTAATTATATTGTTTCTATGTAAAATAGGAATTACTAGCTTTTGATTAAATGATAAAATGGCTTGCCACGTGAACTCGGGTCTGCTTTCTCAGCCAAACACGGTCCATGCTTCTGCTCACAAATAGATGCCATGAACGACAAGGTGCTTCATTAAATTACTGGTATTTACATGTTTAGTGACAAACCTGAACACAGTTAGCTCTGCTGCTGTTTACTTTCCCAGATGCAGTCAAAACTTTGATTTTTTTCGGTATTTTATTAGTTCGTGAACTCGGAGGTGTTTTGTAAACAAAGTTTGTGAATGATGCAGCCGACGTCTGACGTAGGCTAGCTGCAGCAGGAGGAACGGGGCTTTGCGGTTCATAACAGACTTTTTAGCACCGAAAAAGAGATTTCTTACCGTTTTTTTTTTGTTCCCTGCTCTACTCCAGTCTTGGTTTCATAACTAATTATCACAGAAGGACCCGCTGGATCCCATACCCAAAGCAGCGCTCTCACACACGAGGCTACTAGCATAAAAGTCTCATCGGTAAAGTAGGTCTGCTTCATAGCGAAGCCAGCGTACACCGCCGGTCCAGCGGCTGGTCTCTATAGTAGGAGGAGCCTGCTGCTAACAGACCGGTGTGACAGAAAGGAGCGGACCCTCTGAGAGCAGCCGCAGCCGTGTTTACTAAAAGCGAAATAATCGCTCTCTAGTTTTTAACGTTAACAAAAATAACAAATTGAGTTTTTTCATCAAACTAACTTGGGTGATCTTATAAACAAAACCGTGCAGTTTGTTTTTCAAGCATTTTCCAGGACTCAATACAGAAATCAAGCATTTTCCATAACTTGAAAACACGTTATTGAAATTCAAGCATTTTCAAGGATTTCAAGCACCCGTACGAACCCTGTCAGTCATTGTGCCGCTCTGTAAACTAACTCAGGTGTTTGCTAGCCATCCAAAACCAAGGCATCTAACCTATAAGAACCCAACCGATTGGCCAAATGGGTGAAGGGCTCTATTTGATTTGTCAAAAACGTCATGCTTCTGTTTGATTGACAAAATGCATTATGTGTAGCAAAAATCTGAGATGACCATTAATTGTGATATTTTTCTGTTCTTTGCAATATGCCTATTGCGCATGCTGATATTGCGATGATATATTTGCGATATATTGTGCAGCCCTAATTTCTAATGAAGGATGCAAATAGCTGTAATTATAATATCTTGTATTTAGCTGGACTTTGAATTCAGGTCAACTCCCAGAAGGGATGACTAAAATAAAAGCAAGTTATTGAAAATGTAGTTGGTCATTCATCGTTTACTTTTAAGGAAGGAAAGGGAGAAAAAATTTCAAATGAAATCGGAAAACTGATTTGGAATTTTACAAAATCTGAGATTTTTTTAAGCCATGTCACCCAGCCCTACCTCAGGGCTTTGGTATTAAATAAATCTGTTTTTATAAAAGCATCAACGTCAACACGACGCTCAGACCATGTGTGGGTGGCACAGCATTCAGGCAGTTTCACTTCCAAGCCTCAACGCTCACATCTTTTTATGTGAACTGACTCCCGGCTCGGACCTCTGGGCTTCTGTAGCAGCTCTTCTCTGCTTTACTAAGCGTTAATCTGTCCATGTATATTAAATCATTATGACTGATCAACCAAGTAAACAATGGTTTAACATCTTTTAAACCAGTATAGTAGCTAGTAAACAAATATTTATGTTAAAGTTACATCAGTGTACAATGTCAGTACAGCAGAGAACTGATTAGATTATCATCATTATATTTCCTTGTATTAGAGTCCATTAGGGTCCCAGTTAGGGTTGGGGACCCACTCAGTCATGAAGCACTAAGGGGTGGTTATTGAAAAGATTGACATGAAACAACATAACTTTAAAATGACTACCAGTGACATATTTAGAATAAATACACAGAGGCGCTGTTGTCCTGCAGTTAGGGTGACCAGATCCCAACTCGCCAAATGTGGGACAGAGACTACTCAATGTGGGACAACGTAAAATTCGAATGCAATGAGATAAAATTTTTAAAAAAGTCTGTTTTCACTGTTAAATATACATAAAATTACTATAATTATTATTATCATCATATATGTCATGTACTATATATTTGAATTCAACTTGAACAAGCAAAGAGCAAAAGCTTTTTTTTAGTATTAGCAGCTTTCTCCACACAGTTTATGCATGTTGAAACTCAAAGCGGGAGACTGTCAATAATGCGGAACATGAGTCTCAATTTGCGGGACGTGTGAAAAGTGATGAAAATGTGGGACATCTGGTCACCCTACCTGCAGTTAGAAAGTCCCAGGTTCTAGTGCGTGTTCAGCCCTAAATGTCCTTAACAAAGAGGACATAATGGTTGAGAAAGCTCAACAGTGCAGACTAAAACACACAGAAGTGTGAGCAACAGGATGAGGAACAGATGGAGCAGAATTAGGCTTTATAACAGGAGTTTATAATAATATAGTAATTACATGTTTGTGCAGTCTGCCTGAATGTGACCAAAACATAGTTTTGACTCCTACCCTAAATGAGCCTGAAAACCTTTATGATCGTCTATAATGATTCAAGAGCAATACAAGTTAATCTGGTCTGAAATTAGTTTTAATCAGCACTAAGCAGCTTAACTCTGCCACCTGCTGGCGTAAATCTGTTTCTGTAGTCTTCTTAAAACATGATCTTAGCTTTTAACTGATTATTATTTATTAAATTTGATTGCTGTGCATATTTTATTTGATTCATTTTATCATTGTTTGTATTCTACATTATTTTAATATATATTATAATCTCATTTATTATTTATTTATTACTTTTACTATTATATTAGTTCCTGTTATTTTTATATTCATCTTATATTAATTTTTTTATCTTTCTTCCAGTGTTTCCTCTGTGGGGGCCCTCTGCCTCGGGGGCGGTGGTCGACTGTTGCTGCCTGGGTGCCCTTTGGGTAGTGCTTGGGTGGAGGTGGGGTCTGTGCCCTCCCTCTCCGTTGCACCCTGTGTCGGTACCTCGGCTGCTGCAGTTGACCTACTGCTGCCGGGGCAGACGGCTCCTCTGATGGCGTTTCCTTGCCCTACCTTATCTGGCTCATCTGAACTCAGCCAAATATCATTTCACTGATGTGAACTCCTGCTTGTACGGCATTAGTAAAGCTGCTCTGTCCAGACTTCAGCTCGTTCAGAATTCAGCAGCAAGGTTCCTGACTGGAGCTGACAGAAGACAGCACATTACACCCATCCTTAAATCACTCCACTGGTTGCCTGTTCAGTTCAGGATCAATTTCAAAATTCTGCTTCTTGCATTCAAATCCTTGAACAGTCAGGCCCCTCCCTATCTGAGCGAACTCCTCCATTTCTACCACCCTCCTCGTGCTCTTAGGTCTGAAGATCAGCTCCTCCTAACCGTCCCTAAGGCACGTTTGAAGACCCGCGGGGAAAGGGACTCATTACCTCTTCAGGTTAGACAAGCACCCTCTATTGCTGTTTTTAAATCACGCCTGAAAACCCACTACTTCTCCCTGGCCTTCAACTCCCAAACCACAAAGTATTAACTCATCCTTAAGTTTTTCCACCTTGTTGATTTTAAATTTGTGTTTTTATATTTTGGTTTTAATCGTTCTATTGGTTTTAGTTTGTTGTTCTTTTAACTCTTAAGTTTTTTGATTTTTCTTATGATATATATGACTATTTTAGCTTGTGTTTTTTACCTGTTTTTATGTGCAGCGCTTTGGTCGGTTGTAATGCCGTGTTGAAAGCGCTCTACAAATAAAGTGGTATGGTATGATGTTCTTAAGTGTGTGTGCAAGGGAGTTGGGGGGGGGGGGTGTAATGACTGTGCCAATGTTTTTAAACTTGTGTGGGAGGGATGGGAATGACGGTTATATAGGGTCATTTTAACCTGTAAAGCACTTTGAGTTGCATTTTAAGCTGGAAAAGCGCTTTATAAATAAAGTCTGATTTGATTTGATGATGATCTCTGAATACTTTAGGCTTCACTCCATAAAAACATCTGCTATAAAAACTGTGTGCTTTAAAAACCAAACCTCCTGGTGACGAGAGACTATGTACAACTGGAGCAGGATGGAAAACTGATCACAGATCATAAAATACAGACTAGTGCGCCCAGCAGAGGGATGTTTTGGCTGCTATTTGGATGAGCTGCTCTGCAGTATTCCCAGTGCGTGTTTTAAGTTTCTAACTGAATGAGTACTTGTATGAAGTAATCATTAATCAAAATACACCAAATGTAATTGTGATTATGTTTAATCCGTATTTTATCCTTTATCATAAATAACCACAAAACAACTACAACAATAATAATAACAATCATTTATTATTATTATTATTATTATTATTAATAATAATAATAACAATAAATTATTAATAAAAATAATACTGTAGTCTACACGGTCCAGCGCATCACTGACCTGCTGCAAAAGAGCCTGGCAGGTTCTGGTGGGGATTCGTGTTAAACACGTCAGCAGGAATGTGGCCACTCTGCTGTAACAGGTCACGTCCTCTTCAGCACTGGACAGATCTGGTAACACACACCTGGTGAAACCTAAACTACCAGCTGTGCAGATTTAACCATCAGACGTTCCATCACTACCTTCGTTAGCGACAGCTGCTGCCAGAGAGTTCTCCATGTGGTTGGCCAGGAGGGCAGTGGGAGCGTTGTCGATCCCATCTGCTGCCACCATGGACACCAGGTAGCCAGCTGTCCCAACAGGGTCCAGGGCCGCAGCAGCACAGGAGAAGTGCTTATCTCCTGTGTCGGTGGTGATCCTCAGCAGCAAACCTGGTGTCACCTCTAACGCTGCCAGGCCTGTGTTAGCTGTCAAGTGTGAAAGTTAGCATAAAAAGGGGCCATATCATGAAAAATCCACTTTTTGGAGCTTTTTACCATATTACCACTGTTATTTCCTCATGAAAAATACCCCCAAACCCGTTTTTGACTGCATTTGTGCATTTTCCTGTCTCAGCTGCAAGTTTTCAGATTCTGAGGAAAAACCTCCAGACAAGAGGATGGAAACTGTGCATCATCAGGCCTTTCTCCTCCCCATGAAGCTAGTCTCAGATCTGAAACCCGCCTAACCTGGAAGCCACTAACGCCCACTTTCTCCAGGTTGCGAGTATAGAGCGGTTGATATCATGCTGCAGTTTTAGTATGACCATCATTTGACTGCTGTAAACCTCCAGAGTGGATATTCTGACAAATTACTTTTGCGTTGGGGACAAAACGCCGCTGTAAAAACCATGATTCCTGTCCACAAAGACACATGTAATGGCCAGCACAGGACATGTGTCTTAGGCGACTGATGTTTTGTAACAGGTTTGGTGGGTTAGTGGATAGAGCACCTGGCTTGCATGCTGTTTTACTATGACCTTATGCCGGTACGAATCCCGGTCTCAGCAGTAATTTAGTTTCTTCTTTCTAGCTACACAGTATTATGTTTGCAGCCCTTTATTAGTAAACAGTTTAAAATATGAGGACTAATCTTATTTTTACCTTCGTTGTTTATTTAGCTAGCTGAAACCCATGTGAGTCCATGGGAGGTGAACAGAGTAGATCATTGGGATTTCTGTGTCCCGTCCAGAGCACTGCTTCTAAAAAGCTGCTTGGAAATGACCAAATTCAACAACCTTTAGAGACACAAAGAACTTTGCAGAAAATAATCAATAAAACTAAAATATAAAAACAATGACATCTGCTTCAGCTGCTAAATAAATCCCAACACCGGGAGTCAAACCGGAGTCAGGACATGGCAAAACAAGATTAAAAGCTGATGCTTTAAACGGTCCGCTAGACCACCAAGCCCAAAAAATAATTGAATTGCCTAAGACGCAGCTGTTGTACTCGCATTTTGTCGGCGTGGGCGTGGGTGCAGCATCGGCGTTGTTTCCAAGGACGGTTTCTTCTCATCTGTTGCTACGTCGTGGTCCATGATGCTTTGTGGGTTACATAATGAATGGGTGGAGCTCAAGCTGTTGGAGGTGGGGCTGACTGAAACAGACCGTTTCATTGCCCGGTACAAAGACAGGCTGACAAAAATAAGTGATGTTTAAGATAAAATGACATCTCATTTACTGTGCCTACCTTTACTGTCAAATGTTTAAAATAGCATGATCTGGCCCCTGTAATGCTGATCTGGCCCCTGTAACGTTGATCTGGCCCCTGTAACGTTGATCTGGCCCCTGTAACGTTGATCTGGCCCCTGTAACGTTGATCTGGCCCCTGTAACGCTGATCTGGCCCCTGTAACGCTGATCTGGCCCCTGTAACGTTGATCTGGCCCCTGTAACGCTGATCTGGCCCCTGTAACGTTGATCTGGCCCCTGTAACGCTGATCTGGCCCCTGTAACGTTGATCTGGCCCCTGTAATGCTGATCTCGGTTACCCACAAACAGACATTTGAGATGCATGATTCAGATTTTCCAGACCGATTTCTGATGCTGGTGCAGCTCTGACCTGCAGATTTCAATCTGTTTTGTTGATTTTGGTTTTTCATTGGGTACAAATCATGATTCTACAAGTATAACCTTTTATGTGTCAGAGCTGTTAATGCTGGTTAGAACTGGTGCTAATGGTGTTAAGATTCTGATGCTTGTCTACAAAGCCCTTAACAACTTGGCCCCCCGCATCTTCTCTCTGAGCTGCTCATCCCTTATCATCATGCGCACCCACTCGATCTCTGAGGTCTGCTGACCACCTTTTGTTCGTTCCTAACACCAGAAGGGAGCTGGCTTTTTCATTTGCCGCCCCAGAACTTTGGAATGAATTTCCACTTCGTTAGACGGGTTTAAAGCAGCCCTGAAATCGCATTTTTTTAGTCAAGCATTTGGCCATTGGTATTTTTAACTGCTTTGCTGTGTTTATTTTCTGATGTGTATTTTATTGTTTTTAAGCATTTCTGTTTTTACTGTTCAGCTGCCACGCTGTTTTACATGTGCTATAGAAATAAAGCTGGATTAGATTTGAAGTTCAAGGACAATTTTATTATTGCTGCTTAGCAAAACAATAAGTAAATATATCAGGGGCTGCAGACTTGTACAGAGCGTTGCATGAGACAGAAAAAAACGGCTTACCTGCATATCTTTCTATAAAATCTTTGAGTGAGCCATGAAGGGGTTTGAAGATCAGCTCCCATTGGCTCCACTGGTTTAGATCTTCCAGCAGGGGGCAGGAGAGCAGGCTGGCCAGGGCCTGGTCCCTGGACATCTCACCCAGGCATCCCACCGCCTCATATCCACTCTCAGAACTGTTCATGGGACCGATGTCAGAAACAGGACAGGAGGTTAGCACAAGAGGAAATATTTAAAACTCTGTCTTGTTTCTTGAAAAGTAGTAAAGCCTTTAATGTCCACACCAAGAAATCCCTATTTTGTAATATTATTAACTTGGCACAATAAGGTTACGATTTCATACAGGGTTATAATAATGTAAAACAACGTTAATATTAAGAAAATAATAAAACACATAACAATGTTTAGCATAATGTTGACTGTGTGATAAATGTCACCTTGACTTGCTGTGCTTGGCCAACAGAGCTGACTCATAGTAGACCGGGCTCAGTCCTCCTCCAGCCAGCTCCCGCTGCCTCTGGACCAGACCTGCCAGCATGTGCAGGCTGCCATAACCCAGGTCCCGGCTGTCCCGGACCCTGTAGTGGGACCTGAGTGCTGACTCAATGTGAGACAACTGAGATGACACAAGAGGATGTTAGCACTTCCTGTTTTCTAAAGCAGGGTCTTTTCCGCCTGAAAGGACTTACTTCATCTGGGTCGGTGGAGGATATGTTACCGCACTGCTTGATGAACTCAAATACATCTTGTCTGGTGGGTCTGAAACCACTGCCGGTCAGTTCCATGTTGTTTCCCAGGAACAAAGCCGATCCCAGAGTGTCCTTCAGTAGCTTCACACAGAGACAAACACACAGGGTGATGACACCATTTGGACCATGTTGGCGCTTCTTTCTCTATCTCAGATGGAAATATCAACGCTGACAAGCAAACTAACAGAGTCCTCGATGTACCTGAATGTGTTTCACCAGGAATTCCAGAAAGGTGCCTTGCTCTAAGAAGAGGAAATCTTTGATGTTGAAGTGTTTAGTCAGCTTCTTCTCCAGAGCAGCAATGTGGGCCAGCGTGGTGGCAGAGTTCTGAGCAGCCAGGTTCTCTCTCAGGTACTGCTTCACTTTGGCTGAGATACAAAACAGACAGTTTTGATTCAGAGCTGAAGGTCGGACTACAGCCACAGCCAAATGTCTGGAGAACGACTCTCGTGTTGGTTTTCACAAAGTTTATTTTTTCAGTAGATCTTTGTGTTAGATGTGTCTTTGGTTACTGAGGTGGTTTTACAGCATGAGATGAGCCCCAATGGCTTTTGCTGTTGGATATACAAAGAGACAATATCTCCAGTGTTGGTCTTTCTTTTTCTAGACCTCTGTAGGTCACCCTGACAGGCTGTCAACCATCCTCTGATCCAGATTCTGACTGATAGAGCTCATTCTTCACCATCATGCTTTGTGAGTTACTGCTGCTCTGACTCAGAGTGACAGACTCATCTCCAGTCTAATCATTGTCAATACAGGACCTGATATCAGCAGGGCTTTCTGTGGCTGAAATGCTGTTGAAATGAGTTTTTGGAGATTTTCATGACAACAAAATACTTTGCATTTAATTGAAATATATCTGATGACCCTTCATAACACTTGAGTTCATGAAGAAAAAACTAAAACTTTGTGACAATATTTGTGTCACTCTGAACTTCTGGTCATGACTGTAAACAATATGAGTGAAAGAACCTTCACTGGGAAGAGACGCTGCAGCTTTGTCCACCGCTTTAGTCTGTTGTGTGGTTTTGGGGGGTTTATCTTTGGGCACCACGTCCTGAGGAACAGCCAAGGAGCCTCCACAAACAGCCAGCTGAAACAGAGCTCGGGCCAAACGGTTGTTCAACACCTGATTCAAGAACATCTCGATTTGCTGGTTTGGAGCAGAAAACAAGGCTACATGAGATTTTGTCTGAGTATACACATGAAACAGGCTCACTTTGTGTTTCTGCCACACAAACCCTGAATGTGATATTTGCTACGGCCAACAATCATGTCTGAGGAGATGAAGTTTGGTTTAATAACAGAAACAGAAACTCCAGGTGGTGATACAGTCCTGCACTCTCTGGTTTTTACTCTCCTTGAACAAAATGAATCATAATAAACAATGAGGTAAAACAGCTCGTCCTCCACTGGACCATGCTGTTTGAATCTCGGTTCTGTTTCATGGTCCAAACTAGCTGTCAGACAGACAGACTTACGTTACACTCTAGAAGACGCTGGTCTGCAGAGGAGATCACGGTGGACTCAGTGGCTGTAGGAGCCCAAACCATCGGCCCTACACCATCATGCTAACAGCTGCTATCAGCTGTGGGGTGTTCTGATAATGTGCAGCAGTGCATTATGGGTAAACATCTACAATTTGGGTCCAAAGAACATTGTTCCACACGGACTTTGGAAATCTGTACTTCATTTAGAACTGATTACACTCGTTGTATAAGCAAAATGCCTTTAAAAGTCAGTTTAAAAGTCCAGTAGCTTAAATTTGAAACTATTATGAAGACCTTCCTCTGGATAACTCCACCAGAACTCCTGGGAAACAATCAGCTGTCTTTGATGTTGCTAAACTTGTTCTCTGTAGAACCGTAAACTACAAAACGTCCTAAGATTAGCCTAAACTTTATGCTTAGTGTTAATTTTCAAACATTTCCTCTCAGTATCCAATATTAGAAATTAAATAAACAAAACATATTAATCATCTATTTTATTCCTAGACTGTGGATTAGCAGAATACCTGAATACATCAGAGATGTTTTCTCCACCACATAAAAATGGAAGAAGCTCTCTTTATGAGTTTAGCTCCATTTAGATGTAGGTTATAAAACTGTGATGAATGATTATAAAATGACAATTTGTTAACAAGCTCAGAATTGTGTTGCAGCCCTAAAGCTCCTTGTAGTCCCTCAGGAAGCTCATGTTAAGATACTTAGCAGAAAAAACATCTTAATCTGTTCTGTCAGACAGAAAAATTATCACAACTTTCCCGGTGTGTGTAAATGTGGCAGATTTTAGTCCCACCTTAGCCATCTTGAGGTTGAAGACTCCCATGGCGTTAGACAGAACCTCCAGGACCACATCGCCCGCCGGCATTAAGACATACTTTTTCCTGAGATCCGAGCTTCCTGAGGAGGAGGACGAGCCTGCACCTTGGATCGGTTCAAGAACACTGCTCTTGATTTTCCTCAACCGTTCGTAGGTCTCTTCCTCCAGCTCTTTCTGGATGACCTCCCTGGCTCGCTCCATGATCATGTTCTCATTACGGATAACCTTGTTCATACACTACAGTGGACACAGAAATCAGAGTAAAAGCATAATAAAAATGGGTAAAATGACCTACATATAAACAAAGCCATTGCATCTGAAGGTGTAAAAGCATCTAGCTAGCTAGGTCAGGTGTCACCAACTCCAGTCCTCAAGGGCCACCATGCTGCTAGTTTTCTGTTTCCTGCTCTGCCAAACCTGAACAGAGTAATTTAATCCTCTCCTTACCACGTTTAACGGGACTGTTAATTACGCATTCATTTTAATCAGGTGTGTAGGAGCAAAGAAACAGCTAACGTGCAGGATGGTAGCCCTCGAGGACCAGAGTCGGTGACCCCTAATCTAGCTGTAGTTGACAGATAGAGCTGACCGGCTGCTGCACCTGTCTAGTGTACAGCAGCTCCAGCCCCACCTGAGAGTCCCCATGCTTCTCACCAAAATGAGGACCAAGAAAACAAAGATCCTAACCATAATCAGGAGGGACTACCAGAGGGTTTGATTAGTGAAATAAGACATGTTAACAAGTCTGAGGCTTGCTCCTCCACATCCCAGCAAACATGCCTGTTTGGGCCCCCATGTGGGATCTCTCTGGGCAAAAATTTGGCCCATGAAGGGTTGTCCACTGTTGGACCCACAGCCATCCTGAAATGTAGGGCACGTGCGGGTCCCATCATTTGGGGCCATCTAGTGGCCCAACAGGGCTTGGCCCGCATATAAGGGCTACCCCCTGTGACCCCAATTTGGCCCATCACTGTAGGGCCCTTATGTGTACGGCGGTGCCCTTGCCTGCTATGGCCCCGCTGTGGCCCGACTGTGGCCCAACTGTGGCCCACTGCTGTGGGGCCCTCAAGTGTCCTGCATTTCACAGCAGTACCCTGGCCCGCATGTGTGTGTGTTCCCACCATTTACTATTTAATACAGATAAAAATGGATTAGATTTATATAGTGGAGGGGTCCCCAACAGGTTGCACTTGAAAGTCACTCACCTGGAGCCAGTGAGCCAGCCTGCCTGACTTGTAATTAACGAGGGACAGCTTTAAAATTTGATGGCAAGCCGTCCCCATTTTCCGTAACATCTCATCTAAAATCAGCATTTTGTGGAAGTAAAATAAAAATCTGATTATTGCACAAATCTGTTGAGGCACGGATCTGCGTTCCTGTCAACTTTGATCTCAGCGGCTGCAGAAGGAACGTTGATGAAGACGCGCTTCTAAAGAGGAGACAGAGTGACGTTTGATACAGACCTGGTTTCAGAAAAACAGCCTCAGTAAAATAACCTCGGGGCGACAGTAAAGGCCTATCTGCACTAAAATCTCGTTAATGCAAATTAAATGTCATTTATTTATTTATTAACACATGATGAACACACGTTTCCAAACTTTCTGGACACTTCCTGTGATTTAGTTTCAACAAATTTCCCTCAATTGTTTCAGTTGATTGTCCCATTTAGTAATAAAACATGATTGTGTAGCTGCTCTCTCGTTCACTCTGTGAGAGAGAGAGAGAGAGAGAGAGAGAGAGAGAGAGAGAGAGAGAGAGAGAGAGAGAGAGAGAGAGAGAGAGAGAGAGAGAGACCAATTTTAGCCTGGTTATTTTACTTATATTTTACTACTTCCTTATGTGAGCTGTGTTTAGTGAGCGCAAAGTCAATTTCGTTGTACACGTGTGTAATGACAATTAAACAATCTCGAATCTTGAATCTTGAAAATGGGCACAAGCCAACGGAACGACAAAATGCATCTCTGATGAAATAAATCAGGATTGCAAAAGCAGAAGGACTTAACTGGAAATGAGAACTGAGGAAATATGTTACTACATATCGGAGTATTGAACACCCGACTACTGGCAAAAGTCCAGCAGCGCGGATCAGCTGACCCAGAGGCAGAGAAAAAGGACAAACCTCCAACCTTATTTTAATATTGTCAACAAAAAAATGCAGCAAAGCATAATTTTACTTGCAATTATTCACTAGTGAAGCAAAACTTAACTCTCATGAGCAAAAAAAAAACCATAAAAATGATTAAATTAATGAGGAAAGCAGGAAGAAATGTTATTTCTGTTTTTATATTTTTTACTTCAGTTCAAACTATTTAGAATTTTGTGTTTTCATCACATTTAGCTTGTATTTTATTTAAAATATCTTCAGCTTTATTCATTTTATGAGAATTTTTGTCTTGCATTGTTTGGAAAAATAATCATAACAATTAAAGTTTTGTATTAAATGACATTTAAAGAACATTTAATGTTCTTTAAATGTCATTCTACAGTTTTTGGAAGTATTTGTTCATTTATGACAAAACAGCTTAACACTATGAAAAACTGACATTGCTGCTTAGGCTCCAGGCAGAGCCCAGGGTCAGGGACTGAAGAGGAACAGGTTAGCTGTTCCTGTGTGCTCAACAAGTTATGTTACTGATCTATTCTAAACAAATGTCAACTCATTCACACAAAGTAGATTTGTATTTCATTATCTGAAAGTATCTGATTAGTTAAAAAACTAAATATGTTTCGTTTAGTTTGAGTTTCAAAACAGGAATGTCACTATTTTACTTTTACTTTTTTCCAATATTGATGTATTGAAATGGAGAAATCAACTTGTGAATACATGAATGTTAATATAGTAAGCATACTGACACATAGAAAGTATCGATGTGAATAAACCGTATGGCAGTAGCTCTTCTGTACTTTCATGGTGTAAAAGAAGCTTATGCACTCCAAAAGGTTGGAGACCCCTGATATAGCGCTTTTCAAGGCACCTAAAGCAATTTTCATTATTCGCGCACTCACACATCCACACACTGCTGGTGATGATAATCTACTAATTGGCCAATCATGCCATTTAATGAACAACAGAGCCAACAACAGAATGGTATAAAGAATTTAGCAGATGGGAATTAACTCTGAAGGACCTCAGCCTTCTCAGTGATGAGCTACAATAGCCCTTTTTATAAAACAATGCCGCCAATTTGCCGCAACGCCGATGCGGCATCAGGGAGCGTTAGGTCGTTTATAAGAGCTCAGACCGTGGCGGTAATGTTGCGCAATCATGTCCGTTTTATAAAAGATTACGCGATGGCGGCAAAAAGGAGGTATGGGGGCGGTCTCTGCACTGTCGCAGACTTCCGTGTAAACTTGCTTTTTATTGCGATCGAAGCCACGCTCCTTAAGTTTTTATTTTAACAGCCAGCTACAGGTGTGTGTGCTCCACCATCCCTGTGAGCTGTCAGATGATCTGAGCTGCAGATCTAACGGAGGAAAGCTCCCGGAGCACCGCATCGGTTAAGTTAATCATCTCAGCTGGTTCTGTTTCCAAACGTGAAACTTAAGCGCGTGTTTACTTTCATTTTTAATAAAGTTCCCGGCCGGAGCGCAGCATTAATTCATCACGTGGTCATGACACCTCCCTCTGTTGCGCCAAGGCTTAATGTGCGTTTATAAGACCGGCGAAGCCGCAATATTACCGCAATATTACTGCCGCCATAGCGCGTTCATAAGAAACACGTTGCGGTAATATTGCGCTGATTTGCCGGCATGGTGTGTCTTATAAAAAGGGCTAATGTAGCCACAGCTGCCCTGGGGTGCACTGACAGATGTGAGGCTGCTGAGCACTGGCGCCACCAGTCCCTCCGAACACCACCAGCAGGCAATGTTGGTTAAGTGTCTTGCCCAAGGACACAACAGCAGCATTCTCTGCCAGCAGCCAGGATCGATCCTACAACCCTCTGATTACTGGACAACCCGCTCTACCTCCTAAGCTACTGCTGCCCCTAAGTAGATGAGAAGCGCAGGAAACCAAGGGTTGAGGCCCATCCAGGTGCTCGGCCACCTTTGGATTCCAGAACGTTGAGGAACATTGTGTCAGCGGGGCTAGGGCTGCCCGTGTTGTCGTCATCATTTTCGGCCCGGGCAGAGCCATCCGACTCCTGACAAGCAGAGAAAAATTTGTCCAGCAAGTAAGTCTCAGAAACAGGGAAGGTATCTTCGGAGGTAGAAGTGAAGAACGCCACCTGATGTAGCTTCTCAAATGAGGGGAGAGCAGCACAGAAGGGGCAGGAGGCCTGAGGCATCAGGGCAAGGCCTGCATGCTTGGCTCTGAGGCAGACATCGCATTTAGCATGCATGTTGCCGCTCATTATGTAGCCGGTCTGGCAGGATGAAGAAAGCCAGACAGTGTCGCTGGACATAGTGAGTTTGAATCTTGTTCTTCAGGATAATTTGCTCTTGTGAGTGAAGGTTGCACGAAGAGAAATAGGAGACGTTTAACGGTCATCAATCCATTTTATACCGGGCCCACCCAGTAGGCGGGGGTACATTAAATGATCTTCAGTAATTGGAGGCTTAATGGAGAATTATTCCAATAGCAGCCTTAAAGGGCGAAGCCTATACGACAGGGGTATTCAATTCCGGGCCTGGAGGGCCAGCACGTTTTAGTTGTTTCTCTGCTCCAACACTCTTGATTCAGTGGTTGAATCACCTGTGCAGCAGCTCATCAGGCTCTGCAGAAGCCTGTTAATTACCTGCTGATTGAAATCAGGTGTGTTGAAGCAGGGTTAAAACTAAAATGTGCTGGATACCAGCCCTCCAGGACCGGGATTGAATACCCCTGCTATACAAAATAGAACCAAACAGCTACCACAGTCCCGTCTGTAGCCATTAATCTCTCCTCTTTTTATCCCTCACAATTTAGAGAAGCAAATTAATAAACTACTAATTGATAGAAGGTTGCATTTCCTCTATTCAAAATGCAGAACAGACTTTCTTTGCTCCACAGCTGTTTGCAAAAGGGAATGTAGTGTTTTGAAATGGTCTTAACACAACATTACACCAACCCTCCACAAACAAACCTTTAAAACAGTCTGAGTGCATCTGGACAGCTGGTGAGTTCTTTGACTACAGTCTAGAGTTGGTTCCTTTTTCTATTTTCACTGTGCTTTATTAAATATGAACTAAAATATAAAAGTTGTTTACTCTTTTGAAAGCATCCTTAAAGCTGCAATAGCAGCACAATAGGGGCGATGGTGGCAGAGGAGTTAAGTGGTCGCCTTGCAATCGGAAGGTCACAGGTTTGCGTCCCGCTCAGTCTGTCGCTGTGTCCTTGGGCAAGACACTTAACCCACCTTGCCTGTTGGTGGTGGTCAGAGGGACTGGGCGCACCAGTGCACAGCAGCCTTGCCTCCGTCAGTGCGCTCCGGGGCAGCTGTAGCTACATTGTAGCTCATCATCACCAGTGTGTGAATGGGTGGATGACTGATTGTGTTGTGAAGCGCCTTGGGGGGTTGTAGAACCCTAAGAAGGTGCTATACAAATACAGACCTTTTACCATTTACAATAGCAAATTTGGGAAACAATTTAGCTTAAAAAAATTTTTCATGCCTTTTAACAACGTTCTAACATTGAATTGCTATAAATATATTGTGGAGATTAAAAAAACAACAACAAAAATTAATGAAGTGGTTCGCTAGCATTTGTCTAAAATCCCAAAAACACGTTTCGGACTGAGAGCAACTATTGGACCAACCGGTTGTCGCTCTCGCCAAACCGCCGCATTTCAGCACTTCCCTGGGTCCTTCATTAATTACACACTCGCATACTTTGCAACAGAACACCACTGGTGTGAGAGGTTCTCCGCTCATTAATATCACTGCTACCACTTCAACTTTAGGACAAACTACCAGAATCCCAAAAAGGAAAACATCAATTTGAAGTCACGGATAACAAAAGACGTTTGGACCTAGAGAACAGCGACTGGTTTTTAGCGCTCTCTCGTTTCATCTTGAAATGCAGGTTTCCGGTTCCAGTGGACGCGGATCTAAGGAATATACTCGAGGGGATTGGAGAGTGTTCTGTGACTGTGTTTGCGTTCAACACCTAGCTTGTTTACAGATTTGCTATAACAGCTTTAAAAATCCAGTCTTTTGCTTTAGTGAGGAGAATTGTCATCCTGGCTTACCGATATGGGTAGGCCAAAGCTGAGGATTCTGATGCCCAGCTCATAGGGAGAGTCGCAGTGGTAATGATCAGACAGAAACTGCAGAAACTCAGTCAGGTCTAGTTTTTGCTTTGTCGTCTTCCTCCGAAAAATGCGAATTTGCTAAACAAAACAGAGAAGAAACACAGTTAGTTGCATGTACTGTATTTTAGAAGCTGAGGCTGCGTATTCATGTCTGATGAGTCTAGACATCGCTCAGGCTCAACCACAGCACCACCGTCCCATGTGTGCAGATGTGTTTTTAGTGAACATCAAACAGCTGTTCCACTCCACTCTAACAGGCCTTTTCTAATGGCACTACTCGGCGAGACTCAGGTGGGTGCGGTTCGGTCTGGACACTTTTTCCAACAGCATGATTAGGTATTTTCCCCCCTACTTTCCCTCTACTTTTCACTACCTGCTTCATTGTGGTCTCCTTTAAAAAGCAGCTGAAAACTTAAAATAGTTGTAAAATCCATTTTATTTCTGGCGTTACCATTACACTTCTAATTCATGTTATAGTGTAGAAGTGTAACTCAAAAAATTTGATGTTTACACCTATTTTGAGTTTTACTCAAATACACACACAAATACTTTCCCCCCTCAACAAATACAGATACAAATATTGGCTGCTTTGCACACCCCATATGTATATATATATATATATGTTGATTTATTTCAGTAATTCCATTCAAAAAGTGAAACTTGTATATTAGATTCATTCATTACACACAGACTGATATATTTTAAATATTTATTTCTATTATTTTGATGATTATAACTGACAACTGATGAAAATCTCAAATTCAATATTAGAATATTGTGAAAAGGTTCTATATTGAAGACACCAGGGCCCTCATTTATCAACCGTACTTATGTACAGATCTGTGTGTATTTCGTGCGTGGGAACTATTTTACACATTGTGTGGTATTTACCAATTTGTACTTGTGCGTGAAAACGTTCCTAAATATAAGTACAGCTGTGACCATGCGTAGGAACAGCATCTAGTGGCAGAACGAGGAAACAGCAATTCTGAAGGTCTCAGTGATCCACGCGTGTTCCTCATCCACTAATTATTCTACCCAATAAATAAATATTTTGGTGGATAAACAGCTGTGTCACATTATTGGTGCTAAAACACCCGTGACCGACGGGAATCTGACATTGTAGAACAACTGATTTCGTGTTATTTTGTAATCACAATGTTTACTCTTCCCATTTTTATGATGTTTTAAATCATTTTGAATTTAATTATTTTGTCCTTGTGAAGTGCATCGTGATTTTGCTTGAGATGCGCTATGTAAAAGATCGTTTCTTATTCTTATTATTATTATTGGAGGATTAGCAGAGCAGAGTGCACTCCGGAGAGATCAGCTCTTCCGTGAGCGCAGCACACTGATCCGATTCCAGTTCATATTCTATTTTACAAATAAAACCCTTCAGAACCTCCTCTGCTCCCCGATCATACACACGTTGTCAAGTGTCCGGTGCTTCAATCTCGCTGTCAATAAAGTTTTTCTTTATTGTCCAGGAAGAGCTACTCCTGAGCCTCCCTGGTAAGGTCTATTCAGGGGTTCTGGAGAGGAGGGTCCATCGGATAGTCGAACCTCAGATCCAGGAGGAGCAATGTGGTTTTCGTCCTGGCCGTGGAACACTGGACCAGCTCTATACCCTTGGGGGAGTCCTGGAGGGTGCGTGGGAGTTCGCCCAACCAATCTACATGTGTTTTGTGGATTTGGAGAAGGCGTTCAACCGCGTCCCTCGGGGGGCCCTGTGGGGGGTACTATGGGAGTATGGGGTACCAGGGCCCTTGATACGGGCTGTTAGGTCCCTGTGCGACCAGTGTCAGAGCTTGGTCCGCATTGCCAGCAGTAAGTCGGGCTCGTTTTTGGTGAGAGTTGGACTCCGCCAAGGCTGCCCTTTGTCACTGATTCTGTTCATAACTTTTATGGACAGGATTTCTAGGTGCAGTCAAGGCGGTGAGGGGATCCGTTTTGGTGGCCTAAGGATCAGGTCTCTGCTTTTTGCAGATGATGTGGTCCTGTTGGCTTCATCAGAACGTGATCTCCGGCTTTCGCTGGAGCAGTTCACAGCTGAGTGTGAAGCAGCTGGGATGACAATCAGCTCCTCTAAATCCGAAACCATGGTCTTGAGTCGGAAAAGGGTAGAATGCCTTCTCCAGGTCAGGGACGAGGTCCTGCCCCAAGTGGAAGAGTTCAAGTGGGGTCTTGTTCACGAGTGAGGGAAGGGTGGAGCGTGAGATCGACAGGTGGATTGGTGCTGCGTCTGCAGTGATGGGGGCGTTGTACCAGTCTGTTGTGGTGAAGAGAGAGCTGAGCTGAAAGGAGAAGCTCTCAATTTACCGGTCGATCTACGTTCCTACCCTCACCTATGGTCACGAGCTTTGGGTAGTGACCGAAAGAATGAGATCGCGGATACAAGCGGCCGAAATGAGTTTTCTCCACAGGGTGTCTGGGCTCTCCCTTAGAGATAGGTTGAGAAGCTCGGTCATCCGGGAGGGGCTCGGAGTAGACCCGCTTCTCCTCCACATCAAGAGGAGCCAGTTGAGGTGGCTCGGGCATCTGGTTAGGATGCCTCCTGGACGCCTCCCTGGTGAGGTTTGCCGGGCATGTCCAACCGGGAGGAGACCCAAAGGAAGACCCAGGACACGCTGGAGGGACTATACCTCTTGGCTGGCCAGGGAACGCCTTGGGATTCCCCCGGAGGAGCTGGCCCAAGTAGCTGGGGAGAGGGAAGTCTGGGCCTCCCTCCTTAAGCTGCTGCCCCCGCGACCCGACTCCGGATAAGCGGATGAAAATGGATGGATGGACTCCGGACGGATGGTCCAGGAAGAGCCCAGGGAATCCCCTCCCAATCTGAGGACATAGTGTGACCAAATATGAGGGTGTTTCTGTATGTAAATGACGGTAAACGGACACGAGCACATTGGTACGCACAGGTGGGATTTATCATCAGACGATTGCAGAGGAACATGCGTACGAGGCCACCGCATGTTTCATAAATCATGACATTGACTGTTCGTACACACATTCTAAATTTCATCCGTAGGAGGGAATATAGGAACGTTTCTACGAACGTTTGATAAATGAGGCCCCTGGTGCCACACTCTAATCAGCTAATTAACTCAAAACACCTGCAAAAGCCTTTAAATGGTTTCTCAGTCTAGATCTGTAGGCTACACAATCATGGGGAAGACTGCTGACTTGACAGTCGTCCAAAAGACGACCATTGACACCTTGCACTAGGAGGGCAAGACACAAAAGGTCATTGCTAAAGAGGCTGGCTGTTCACAGAGCTCTGTGTCCAACCACATTAATAGAGAGGTGAAGGGAAGGAAAAGATGTGGTAGAAAAAAGTCTACAAGCAACAGGGATAACCGCACCCTGGAGAGGATTGTGAAACAAAACCCATTCAAACATGTGGATGAGATTCACAAAGAGTGGACTGCAGCTGGAGTCAGTGCTTCAAGGACAGTTGGGTCGATCTCATCTGCAAAACAGAAACCCGTGGTTGTGCTGAAAGCAGGTCAGCACCGGCCAGCGAGCAGAGTCAGCGTGATTCACATCACCTGTGGGTGATTGTCAAAGAAAACTGATAAATCCTCACGGTGACAGTGAAGCCGGGTAAGTCTTCATTAATCAGTGTCCTTATTTATTTCTTTATTTATTATTATAACAATCGTGGGTTGAGACACCTGAATCAGAACGTGAAAACAACATGACTCCGTGGATTTAAAAATACACAAAGAGGAATATTTTTAAAAACATCTTCTCTTATTAACAAATACTTTCCATGAACAAATGAGCGTCATAAACTGGTGCTGCAGGAATCCAGGCTTTCTTCAGACAGTCCTGGGGGCTGTTCCACGAAGCGAGCCAATCCCAAAAACCAGGCTCTCTTTTGAAAATCCCTGATTAACTTCACCAAATTTGGTCCCACGAACGTGGCTAGCCTAAAACCCCTCCCATTCACCATGGTAACACACGCTGGAGAACAAACCTGCTCCATGGCAGGCTAGCTGCTAGGTTTACTGAAGCTTGGTGAATGTGATTGGATGAGGCATGTTAAGGCCCCTTTTCCTTGTTGGTGGCTGGCAGCAACAAAGTGGTGAATTAGCGCCACCGCTGGCCAACAGCAGTAGCAGCAGCTGCAGCTTTGTTTTTGATGACTAAATAATTTTTTTCTTACTTTTAAAACTGAGTTGTAATTGGATTAACATCTTAACATTTTTGTATTTAATAGGGCGATGGTGGCAGAGGAGTGTCCGCCCCGCAGGTTCACGCCCCGCTCAGTCTGTCGTTGTGTCCTTGGGCAAGACACTTAACCCACATTACCTGCTGGTGGTGGTCGGAGGGACCGGTGGCACCAGTGCACGGCAGCCTCGCCTCCATCAGTGCGCCCCAGGTCAGCTGTAGCTACGATGTAGCTCATCATCAGCAGGGTGTGAATGTGTGTGAATGGGTGAATGACTGATTGTGTTGTAAAGCACCTTGGGGGATTCTGGAAGGCGCTATATCAAATACAGGCCATTTACCATAATCTTCATTTGCAGTAGGAGCGTTTCATTCCACTGATGTTTCTCCTGATGTCAGCAGCATTATTAATGAGTATACCACAAATCCTCTAATATTGGCCTGTATTCCATTACCGGCCGGGTCTCCTATATTAGCCGGTCTGTCAGCGGGGGTAAATAAAGGCCCGGGCCTGTATTAGAGGATTTACGGTAATTATATATCAGCTTCTGTCTGAGATGGACCCATTTAATCAACATGCTATCCTCTTTATGAACATGTTAAAATAGCCTTAAAGTACCTTAAACTGGTAACAAAATACATATGTAAAAGGAAATGCTTTATTAACTATAAATGTTAACCGCTTGTACTCTGGTCACATGTGGCAAACACGGTAATATTTGATTTAAATGACATACGTGATGTTTTCTCCTTGGTGTGTAATATGAGAGCTAAATGTGGATTTGTGACCATTTACAGCGTTAACTTTAGGCTCATGTGACTGCCACCAACGTATCTTCTTAAAACTCATAGCTGCTCAGCAAAAACAAAGTCCTCCAGTCTAAAAACATCCAGACTCTGGAACCGAACATGAAAACGACACATAAATGAGGAAAACTCAAATATGTGGAGAAACAGAGCTGATGCTGACTTTCGGCGTTGCCATGGAAACATGTAAACACTGAGCATTCTAACTAAATAGTGCCAGCTACACGGCTTTAATCAAGCAGCTGGTGGTCTCTATTTTAGTTATGTCTTTGTAGTCCTCGTGGCATTAGTTAATAATTCTTGCTCGGTCTGGGAGAAGAACAAGGTACTTTCCTTTCCTCCCGTTCTCATTTATCTAGCATCGATTAACACGGGCTGCCTGTGGACGTGTGTGAGCCTTGCTCCTCACTTGCTTGAATTAGAGAGGACTGAATCCACCTGAGCATCTTGGAGCCGGCGAATCCTGGAGGGAAGAGGTACGATTTGTCAATCAGGGATTTATCAGGAAAGCCTCGATGTTCTAAACTCGCTTCGTGGAACACCCGGGTCAAACATACTGTTCATATTTTGCGGTCCTTTACAGAGGAAATTCCAATAAAACTTTTTATCAAGCCTCTCACGGGCGGAACGATCAACCACACAGCAAGAATGATCCATCTGCTTCACTAAATCCTCCTCCAAACGTACTAAACAATTTAATTAAAGGCAAAATAAGCCGTTTCTTGCCACACAATCCCGTGATGCAATGCGAAAAACATAAACAATGACGTCACAAAAGATCCTCCCATACGAGTTTCACTTTTTGAATAGAATTACTGAAATAAATCAACTTTGTCATGATATTCTAATTTTATAACCAGCACCTGTATGTATATATATATACATATATATATATATAATTTTTTTTAAATCTTTGTTATTCTTGAGAGGTGCTCTATTAAAAAATCGCTTCCACTGCTTCTTCTTCAAGCGCTGAACCGGGCCAATCAGCATCACACCTGTCGGATGCTGATTGGCTAGGGGGTGGGGGTTGCTCAGGAGCTTTCTGGCTGCTGCCTCACTGCCTGCAGCAATTTCCTGGTTCAGAGTCTAACAAAAAGCCATGAAACTGAGCAGAATATTCAACATCACCACCATTTTTGTGCTGAGGTGTGTTTCTCTGTAGCATACAGATCACCTCAAACTGTTTACTGGTCATCTTGTGCTATTTTTGTTTTGAGTAAAGGTTTTAACTTATGAGCGGTACCTTCAGAATGTCTACAGTCTGGATCTCATGGATCTCGTCATCCTTTGTGTTACTGTCAATCTGGAACATGCGATGTACGAGGGGGAGTTTGCACAGGGGCCCGAGGTTCAGCTCCTCGTAATGCTTCTTGTCCTTGAGGCCGGCCAGCGCCTGGCCCAGCTCATACAGGGTACAGATGGACGATATGGCTTCGGTAGCCTGACACAAAGCAGGAACAATGTTCTAAATGTAGAAACTTTGCACTTTAATAATAATCAGTTAATATTAGACATGAGAGCTCCCACCTCTATGAACATGTTGACTTCTCTCATCAGATATTCAAGGTTCTTTAGTGCTGGAACAGTCCTGGGCTTCAGGAATCTCTGGTCCAGATTGGGAATCTTGCAACACACCCAGGAAATCACCTTGGCAGAGTTACAGAAACCAGCAAAGTTACAAAGTGCAAAAAGAAGATTATCAGTTTTTTTTTTTTTGGTTTGGTAAAACTAATGGATTTTTATCCGTTTGTGTTGACTAAAGCTGATGGGCTGTGGCAGCCACCTTGAAGCAGAAAATGGGACAAGACTGCTGGACAATGCCAGCTTCGCAGGGCACATATACTTTTAAACAAGTTATTATAGTTCTGTGGCCGATACAAATCATGTTCTTTACACATTATCACGCTCATAAAGCGATCTTACCAACTTTATTATTGATATTTTCAGTATCTTCCAGAATGAGCCATTTCAGGGTCACTTTAAGGAAAATAAGCTGTAGCTGTGACATCACAATAAGGGACATTTTCAAACAGCTCAAAGAAGCAAATGATTCCTGAAACTAAAATCTGACAGAAACCGGATGGATGGTTTTTACTCATGTTTGAGTATAGAGGCAGTAGAGACCCACATGGCAGCACAAAAGGATGCAAAAGGTGACTTTCACATTAGATGTCCCCTTAACAACATGTAAGAAATTTTAAGTCAAAGTTTGTTTTTCTAAATTTAGTGAATTATTTTTACTTTTTACCTTTTCTTTAGTGACCAGCTCTCCATCAGCAGCGATTTCTCGTATGGCGCTCAGAGCCATTGTATTGATACAGTCTGGATCAATGGCCTTGCTCCTCCTCCTCGACCCCTGATCATCATCATCCTCAATGGCCTCCAGTGCCCGCATGTTTCCTCCATGGACCTTTCTCAGCTGGGCATTATAAGCTTCTCTAAAGAAGGGGGCACTACCTTCTTTCTGGGTTACTTGTTTTACTGTCTTTTTCTTCTCTTTGGTCGCGCTTGCAGCAGCTCCCAGCACTGGGAAGTCATATTCAGCAAGTAGGTTTGGTCCACTTACTGCTTCTGCAGGATCTCTGGTGAGATTTTGCGTTGCTGTAAGATATGATAAATTCAAAAGAACAGAACTTCATATTTTAAACCAAACTTAAATGTCACTATATTTGGTTACCTTCAGATGTCTGCCATGCATTAGTCTTGGCATTTGTTTTTGGTTCAGGTTGCTGAGGCAGCTTCTTGGCCTCCCAGCTGTCATACAAAGACATGTACTGTCCCAAAGGAAAAAGTTCACCAAACAAATGAGTGTAGCAAGTTTGGAGCTCGTTCATCGAGGGATTACCTGACTGGCAGGCCTTTAACACCTGCAACACATCAACAGACTCTGAGTGGTCGGATGAGTTTAACAACAAACAAGTTATGGGAAAACTCTGAGAAAGTTAACACTGAATTTAGGGACTCTGTGTCTGAGTCTGTCACCATCAGACACAGAAAACATAAAAAAAAAAATGTCACACCTATGTCACCCCGCTCCTCTTCCAGCTTCACTGGCTGCTGGTTAACTTCAGGGTTCATTTCAAGATCCTGGTTCTGGTTAGGGCCTTACATGGACAAGCACCATCATACCTTGGTGATCTTCTCAGTCCCTACACCCCCAGCAGCTCCCTGAGGTCCAGTGATCAAAGCTTTTGCTGCTGTGGCCCCCAGACTCTGGAACTCTCTCCCCCTGAGCCTGAGATCAGTGGACTCAGTTTAAAAAGCAGCTGAAGACTCACCTGTTCAGGCTGGTTTTGGTGGGACCTGGTGATCCTTCCATACCTTCTCTTCTTGATGCTGTTTCTGCCCATTCTGTCTTTCTCGGGATCCCGTGATTACCTTTTCTTATTATTATTTTTTGCATTTTTTGCATTTTTTTCCCTTTTTTCCACATTTTTATAATGATATAATTTTTGTTCTTCTGAAGCGAATCGTGACTTTTATCTTGAGAGGCTCTACATAAAAATGTTTTCTTCTTCTGACATAGAAGGGTCGATTTGTGACACAACCTGAGACTTCTGAATGCTGCTGTTGGTTCTCATGTGAGTTACTGAACAATTCACAACTTTTTTTACTAACCTGTAAAATCCTCTGATACAGCTGGTCTTGGGTCAGCTGCTGAGCTGGCTCAGGTGCTGCAACAAGTGGAACACACTGGGTTGAAACTAGAGGGGCATAAGCGATCAGAGGGGGTCCAGAAAGGCACACTCCTGCCTGAGTGAGAGGCACACTGTGAGAGCTGGCATCCTGTGGTGGTGCAGAAACCTGAAGGGGGTTGCTGTTCCTGAGGGATCCAGGTGCGTGTGGCGTTGAAGACCTGCTGTTTTCTTTTCTGTTTGGTGATGTCCAAGCTTCAGGCTGGTTTCCAGGCAGGTGTGTTTTATGGAACACTGTCTCGTCCTTCACAAACAGGTCCTCTTTCAATGATTCTACAAGGCAGGAAATAGATTTGAAACCTAAGGAGGCTGGAGACAACTTCTTGTGGTATTTTTGGTTGTAGATGTTTGCCACATTCTTCAGGGGAATCCCATCTTGATGCTCTATCATCAAGGCAACAACTTTTTTCAGGGTTTTCTCTGCCTTTTTTCTGGCTTTGGATGCTTTAGCTGAAGCCTCAGTGTGAGACTCAGCTCCAGCCACAGCCTGACTTTGATGACAATGGTCCTTGTGAAACACCAGATCCCCCACCACAACCAGGTCTTTGAGAGAGGAAACCAGGCTGACAATGGAGTTAAGGCCCAGAGCATGTACATTCAGGTTACGGTGGTATGCCTGGTTGTAGTAGACAGCTAGCTTGTCCAGAGGTATCCCATCTTGGTGCTGCTTCACCAGGGCCACCACATTCTGCAACACCTCCTCCATCTTTAGTGACGCTAACAGAGAGGACAAAATAACAACCATTAATGCATGTATACTTAAAAACAGTTAGCCAGTAGCTCAAATGAGCTGTAGTGATTACAGTGGCGCAAAAAAAGTATTTAGCCGCCACTGATTATGCAAGTTGTCCTGCTTAAAGAGCAAATTGCAGGTTACGGTTTTTTTCTAATTCATATAAAATGCTGTCCAAAAAATACCATTTTAAACATTTATTGTAGGTATTGTGTTTAAAAATACATAACAGATTTTCGAGTAAAAAGTGGCCTTTTTCAGCAGAGCTTCTAAAAACGCTTTGTTCTAAAGCTTAACCTCTGACATAACCAGAGGGAGTTCTAAGCTAGGCGCTGCCTCAGCTCGTGTGGAGAGTGGGTAGTTTTAGTGTAGAGAGGTCGTGTGATTGAGTCAGTGTGTGTGTTCACTAGTTTATGATTGTGTTAATGTTTATAAACTATTGTTTGTGAAGGCTGTAAAAACTCCAGCCTGTCCGGACATCGAGTCCACGAGTTTCCTAATAAGTAAATAACACCTCTGTCTCCGTGCCTGGGGGCGTTTTGTGCAGCTGGAAAGACGGGACTTCTGGAACCCAAATCGGTGTCGGTACCAACTCATGGAGGTCCCCGCTGGCCTCCAGAGACCTGTGGCGAGGTTTAAGAAAAAAATTTGGATTTCTAGAACTCAGATCATTGTTGGAACCATGACAGAATCGCAACCCCGACCACCAGAAGAGATGCTTGGCTCAGCGGGTCAGTTGAGAAGGTTTCTGGGTCGGAACCAGATCAGAACCACCGTGCGGACCTCCAGGAGAGAATGTGCTGCTCTTAAAAATACCAGCAAGTCAGTTGAGCGCGCAAGACCTCCAGAACCGGATCACAGGTGCGCTCCCTCCCTCTAGAAATTGCTAAACTACGTTACGTGAACGGATATTACAGAGTATGGGACCGCTGACAAACGCCCAGTAGTTCATTATTGTCAAGTATTAATGTTATATTAACTCAGCAATACTATTTTAATTGTCTGCTACATGATAGTAATCTGTACAATATTGTGATGCTAGCACACGAGTTTAAGCTAACATCGTTAACTCACCAAGACACCTGCTGCTCCCCCGCTGCTTCTCCTCACATCACAGCTCAATCTCTCTGCTTTAGCTGATTGTTTCTCCCTCTGGCTTGTCTCTGCTCTCTGGGCGTGCCACAGACTCATATTTTTATGGTTTTTGTCCATCATAAGTATAATTACAAACATTTAAAGTTTCCTCTGTGTTAGAGTCGCATTATAATCCATATTTGTCTCTGGATTAAGCTAACAGGACTCCCTCTGCTTACGTCACGTTGGTTTGGCAGGAAAAAAAAACATTTTTCTCACAAAAAAACCTAAAAGCCTGTAACAGCCATTTGTCCAAAACCAAACCAGGGATCCAAACCTTCAAATGGCTGCCGTGGCTGCGTCAAGGATTAGGCTTTACGCACTTGTGAATGCTCCCAATAAATCAATGTCCATTCCATAAAATGCGTTTGGTGGTGGTTTATTTACACAGGAAGCAAGTGCACACCCTTTTTGCTGCTTTTCTATCACTGTGTTAAAACCCATTATCTATATTGTGTGAGCATGTATGCGTGGTAAAAAACCATACGCTCTCACAGCCATGACTGACTACTCCACCCCCTTAACCTATTTATACCGCTAATTATTCCCACCTGGGCAACAAACAAACAATATATAAATAACCTAATATAGTAACTTAACTTAGTAAAATAACAAAAAGCAAACAATAAATATAAATACTAAACAAAATAATTAACTTTAGCAAGACAGAAAATAAATCAAGATGAACTTAAGCCTAAGATAAACAGAACACCAAAAATAGCTCCAACAAAGCCTAAAAAATTTATGTATGTGTAAAAAACTTTCAAAAGCGTTTCTATTATGTTTCTGTAAACATTGAGTCATGGGAGTCTCTAACTTGCAATTTGCTCTTTAAAAAGATGAGAGGGGTCTGTAATTTTCATCATACGTGCACTTCAACTGTGAGGGACAGAATGTAAAAGTTATCCAGGAAACCACATTGTATGATTTCTAAAGAAAGCTTGGATATGGATGGAGCATAAACAAGCCCGTCCACGTGAACCATGAAACATGCATAACGTAATTTTCAAGATGTGGCCAAAGCAGCTAACACTCTATCAGTTTTCAATTTAAATGATTTTAATAATTTAATACACGCTGACATGAGTCATTCTTTTAAGAAATAATAGGACTTTATTTGTTGTGTTAAAAAAATCTGATCTTCGTAAGTTACGTTCTAAAGTGTTCAGAAGTATGAGAAGGCTCCTCTTTTAGCTTCATGCAAACAAAATGAATCCACTGTAAGAACTCTTCCTACATCAAAACCAAATAAAAACCAACTGGGTGTTTCACCGGTTTGTTTACTGGAAGTCCCACAAGCAGAGACAAAACTGAAATTCAGATTTCTCCCAGCTGCTTATGAATATTGTCACATTAGTAAACCCAGAGTGCCGTGGATTCTGCTCACATTCCCTCTTAAGCCTAATTTATACTTCTCCGTCTGCGTCAGTACGGAGACACGCAGCGCCATTTTGGGCTCTCGGACCCAAGTAGTGCTCGCTGCAGAACCACAAAGGCGGAGCTGCACCAGAAGGTGAAACTGCACCAGGGTCAACCCCGCCCATTCCTGCTCCTAGTTGGTTTTCGCCAGCCCCGCACCCAAAACGCAGGATACCCCAGAAAAGCGCTACGCCCTCTGATGTCCTGGCAGGGAATTGCTTTGCAACTCTCCCCAAGCAATGGAGAAGTGTGAATGTGAAACACCCCCGTCAATGCGTGTGTGTGACTCCACATTCGAGCTGACGGAGAAGTATAAACCAGGCTTTAGTAAAGCCTTTTCACTCAGAGCTACAAACACAAACTGACATACAGGATGACTAGTTTTGCTTTCACAACACAGAAGCTCGGAACAGTCCATTAAAAACACTGGTCCACCAAGATGAGAGCGCATTGGCCAAGAGGATGACAGAGAGAGCTCTTAATCTCTGGGAACATAGGATACATTGTTGAGTCACAAAAATGGCTTCAAAACGAGACAGAAAAAGATGTTGAGTTAAGTCAGTTTAATCTGACAGGTCAGAACAGGCCAGAAGAGTTGTTTCCAACATCCTCACACAAGCAAAGCAATGGTTTTGTAATATAGTCAGATTAGAGAAATCTTTTTGCTTTTAATATTTACTTGAATCTTCTAAACAATGTAAAGTTTGTGGCAATTCATAACAGCACTCAACTTCATTGATTTGTTTTAACCACTGGTCACTGAAAAAAAAAAAAGTAAATAGACTGGTTTAAACTGCAGAGCTTATTTAAATTTGTATTTAGAACAACAGTACACCAGTAGAGTTGTACACAGGGGTCACCAACCTGGTGTCCCCAGGATGAATATTTTTAAAAACATCTTCTCTTATTAACAAATACTTAGTCACCACTTAAGTCTAAAATATTATTTTCATCTGCTATTATTTAAATAGCACTTTACGTCATGTTATGGCAGAGATGGCGTACATAACTGTAGGAACTACAGAAGAACAAAGCTAACTAGATAAATTGCATTTCTTGCAGAAATGCGTTTGAATGTTTTATTGCTGAATATGATAGCTGAAACTGCTGAACTGAAGCTAAAACTAAGCTTTATTGTCAAAATGTGCTTAATGTATAAGAAGTTTTAGGAGCAAAAATTGCTAAAAAGTTTTAAAAAGCCCGAAAAGTAAGTAGAGAATAGAGAAAAAAAATCGTAAACAGCAGAAAACTGGAATCTCTAAACGTAGTTTAAAAAACTGAGCAGCTAAAATGTTTAAACAGCTCATATTTGAGTATAAGTAGTTACATTTTCACAATTAGTTGAATTGTAAAATTAGCAGGATATGCTGAATTTTGAAACTGATAGCTGAGTAGCTGAACTGAAATAAGCAGTTTTCTGCTGCAAAAATGTAGCTTAATTGTAAAAATGAGCTGAAAAGTTTTAAAGATTTAGGAGCAAAAAATCACTAACAAGTGTAATAAAGCCTAATAAGTAAGTGGAGAAAAGAGAAAAAAAATCTAAACACCAGAAAACTGAAATCTTAGTACACAGTTTAAAAAACTGGACAGCTGAAATGTTTAAACAGCTGGTATTTGAGTAGGAATAGTTTAATAGTTAAATTTTCACAATTATGCTGCGTTCACATCGGCCATAAAGTATGCGTTGCCAGCGTCAAGTTTCAATGTTAAGTCTATGGTAAGGCGCGTCAGAGCTGCGTCAAAGTCCTTGCGTCGCTTTGTGAGCGTTGGGCGCGTCAAAGCTTGATACTTTTCATGCTTTTTTTCACGCTTTTCAAGCTTTGACGCAAGCGTCAAAGCTTGCAACGCTTGCAACGCAAACGTCAAGCAAGTTCAGCTAGCTAAACTTTCTGCGTCGCTTTACAAGCATCAACCAATCAGAGCGCCAGTTGATACGCCACAGCAAAGCGAGGAAAGAAGATAAATTCATTCAGCAATGGAGGAGAAACTTATCATCGCCGTTTGCAACTATCGGGAACTGTATGACCCGTCTTGCTACGCTTACCGAGATCGAAATAGAAAGGACCTTGCTTGGAGGAAGATTGCTAGAGAACTCGGCGTGTCGGGTGAGTGTTTTTTCAACGTTTATGCCTACATTGTCTCGATAGGATCCGCCACTGTTACAAACATCTGGCAACAGAAAGCCGCGCATGCGCTCTTTCCTCCCTTCCCCTCCCCGTGGAGCCGACGCAACCATCAAAGCAAGCTGCGCCAACGCAAGCTGCGTCAACGCAAGCTGCGTCAATGTCAAAAACATATAGGCGTCAAAAACGGCATGAAGTATGCGTTGTTTGACGCATACGTCAAGGCCGGTGTGAATGCACCATTAGCTGAACTGTGAATTTAGCAGCTGAAACTGATAGATGAACATGAATTAGAACTGAAGTGAAGTTGAAAATGAGTTCAATTGTCAAAGTTAGCAGAATGAGATAAAAAATAAACTGTTAGAAAGAGCAGAAATTGAACTTTAAATTTTCAAAACTTTCTCAGCCAATCAAAGACCAGCGATGGTGGACGGCTGGTTTCCTGAGTCCAAGCTGATCGATTCGGTGTATAACATGTCTGGGTGCGTATTTCTGTTAACTTGGAAGAAACTTGAACTCTCTCGGCCAATCAGAGAGCAGGGCTGGCGAACGGCTGGTTTCCTGAGACCAAGCCGATCAATTTGATGTATAACATGTCTGGGGGTGTATTTCTGTTAACCCAGAAGAAGCTTGAACTCTCTCAGCCAATCAGAGAGCAGGGATGTTGGGGGTGGGGTGGGGCAATGGGTTCCTAAGACCAAGCCGATCGATTTGATGTATAATATGTGTGGGTGCGTATTTCTGTTAACCAAGAAGAAGTTTGAAATCTCTCAGCCAATCAGAGAGCAGGGATGGGGGAGGGGGGGGGGGGCACCGGGTTCGTGTCACTGGATTCCTGAGACCAAGGTGAACAATTTGATGTATAATATGTGTGGGTGTGTATGTCTGTATAGCCAGAAAAAATGTGAAAACTCTCAGCCAATCAGGGAGAAGAAGAGAGGGGGGAGGGTCGAGAGCGATAGAGAGAGAGATAGAGGGAGAGAGACAATATTGATTCTGGCTTTGGCTTTGGTCAGTGTTCTGGGCCTGGTTCTAATCTAGCCCTGGTTCTGATCCACATGCTGGTTCTGGTGTTGGTTCTGATCCTGGTTCTGGTCTTAAACCAGATGCTGGTTCTGATACTGGTTTGCTGAAACAAGCAGACAGGCTGATAGAGAAGCCACAAGTCTCCAGTAGGATTGTACTTAAAATAGCTTTTCCGTATATCCGCTGTCAGACAGTCTAAATAGCGGGAAATGTCTGAACCAATCAGAAAGCTCCATTATCACACCACTGGTGTGCTGCTGTTAGATGCAGCAGGCAGGCCCCTTAATGAGGAAGGCTTTGGATCTGTGCTTCAGATGTCAGATCAGAGGCCTCCAACGTCTCATCACCATTCGAAAAGTATAGCACCAATTTGAAAAATTCCAAAAGCGTCAGCATCAGAAGGCTTTGGTGGTGCTATATTTAATTTTTTGTGTGCCTACCTAGAATATTTGTAGGAGAAATGATGAGATGATTTCTACTGTCTGGAGCAGAAAATGCCTGTTTTTTATGGGAGGAAAATGTGTCTGAATCCTCCTTCTGACGCTTGTAACTCAAGAACCATGACAGTTACAGCTAAAACAAAGACATCCCATCGAAGCTGACAAAAAACCTTCTGTTTTTTTAAAAAATACACATGAACTATAAAAGATGTGGTCATAGCAGATTTTTCTTTAGAGAAAGTCATCGGAGACAGCAGCTGATCTGCAGCTTCAAAAGTCACATTGGAGTCCTGGAACCTCTGATCACCATTCAAAAAGTATTGCACCGATTAGAAAAATTCCAAAAGGGTCAGCAGGAGAAGGCGTCGATGGTGCTCTGTGTGAATTTTTGTGTGGCTACGTCAAATTCTGTAGGAGATATGGGGAGACGATTTCTGCTGTCTGACAGAGACCGGAGCAGAAAATGCCTGTTTTTATGGGAGGAAAATGTGGCTGAATCCTCCTTCTGACGCTTGTAACTCAAGAACTGTGGCAGATACAGCTAAAACAAAGACATCCCATCGAAGCGGACGAGTAGAACTACTGTTTTTGCCTAATTGATGATTGTACTCAAACAATTGTGGTCGTAGCAGATTTTTTTAGAGAAATTGTCTCAAACTGAAGATTTCCTGATCTGCAGCTCCAAACGTCAAATTGCAGGCCTCGAACGTCTCCTCACCATTCGAAAATTGTTACACCGATTCAAAAAATTCCAAAACCGTCAGTGGCCGAAGGCTTCGATGGTGCTCTGTGTGAATTTTTGTGTGGCTACGTTGAATATCGTAGGAGATATGATGAGACGATTTCAGCTCTCAGACAGCGATCGAAGCACAAACGCTGAGAATCTTTTGAATGGCCGCCAATGGGAGAAAATCTGGCTGACTCCTCCTTCTGAGCCTCGTAGCGCAAAAACCATGGCAGCTACAGCAAAATCGAAGACCTCCCATTGAAGCAGACAAATAAACCTACTGTTTTTGAGTAAATTACGCATCTACCCCAAAAGATGTGGTCGTAGCAGAATTTTGTTTTCTGGATTGAGATCTGGAGCTGTCAGTCAGAGTGGGAACTGCATGACCATATATGGGTTAGCAGACATCAGCTGCTGGAAGGAGAAATCTTTTAAACCTTTTCCAAACTAAATAACGCTACGACCACAATCTTTGGAGTACATCCATAAATTATACATCCAGCGCAAGTCTCATTTCCATCGGTTCTACGGTTCTCTCAGGACACTGTCTGAAGTCGAGCAAAGTCTGTTTTTGGCCCTATTCTTTTGAATGGGGGGAGGAGGAGAAGTTCCTGAAATTTCCAAAATCGTACCTCAAGTTTAACCTGTGATTATAGAAAAACCGTAAAACATATCAAGAAGCAGAGACAATCGAGAATAGTTTAACTTGTTCTGGGTTTGTTAAAAGTTGAATGAAGTGTCTAGGTTGAAGTATGTTTAAGAAGTTAAAGTTCAAAGAGCTGAAGGGATTTTGTGAAAAATTGAGCAATTTGAAGCATTTCCCATTTATTTCAATGGGCTGAAAACCCAGAATTTGCCTGAAGTGTCTCAACCAATCAGAGAGCATGAATGGTGGACGGCTGGCTTCCTCAGACCAAGCCGAACAATTTGGTGTATAACATGTCTGGGTGCGTCGTTCTGTTAACCCAGAATAAGCTTGAACTAAGTTTGAAATGATCCAAACAGTTATTAAAAAAATAATTGAATGAAGTGAATTTAGACTGAGGTATTAAATGAGAATAATTAGGTGTAGTTTAGCTTGAAACCTTGGATCTAAGATGAAGATGAAGAATTTCCAAAGAGAAAATCAAGACATTGTTTGCAGAAAGAAATCTAACACATCATAAAAAGTGCTTTGCTGTGGTCTGACACAAGGTGGCAGCAGAGTACTGTGTATTTATATAGGTTGAGTGTAGAGCTAAAGAGTTTGAAAGTGTTGGTATACATATTTAATTGTTTAAATGAACCACAAATATTGTATAAATAATTGAATGAAGAAGAGCATTTAGGTTGAAGTACAAAATGAGAACAATTAGGTGTAGTTTAGCTTGAAAAGTTGTATGTAAGTTGAAATGTTTGAAACAGTTTAAAGAGAAGAATGATGAACTTGCCACAGGTGGGATTTGAACCCAGGTCTGCTGCATGAGAACCCTCCAACTATCCCACTGAGCTAACACTCTGGCTGAAAAGCACAGGTGGATGTCGTTATGTAAAGAGAATTTGGGCTCTTCCATGCTGCCCTTGGACTGAATGAGGCAGAAGACATGACTTCTCTGCTCGTTAGCGATTGTAGCAGAAGAACCGTTATAGTTACAGCAAAAACAAAGACATCCCCTGAAAGCTGACGAAAATACCTACTGTTTTATACAAAATTCATGTGTGTACTCAAACATATAGAGCCACTCTTGGACCATTCTTTGACTTGAAATTAAGTAGTCTGCCCCTCCTTCTGCTGCTCACTGCTAGAGTGGAGTTGTTTCCTTAACTGTTTTCATAAGCACAAAAAACTGTCTTACAGCCACAATACTTTGAGTAGATTGATAAATTATAGCTCAAAATGTAGGTATATCTGTCAGCTATCATTCAGTGCAAGTCTCAATTTGATAGGATTTACTGTTCACCCAGGACAATGCCTGAAGTGGCACAAAGTCACTTCTGAGCTCCTGTCTTTCCCAGTCATTTTGTAGTGAAAGATCCCAAACTGTTCCTAAAACTTAAACTGTGATTTTAGAAAAACTGTAAAAGATATCAGGAAGCTGATCATTTGACCATAGCTGAATGTCTTGTGATTGCTTTAAAGTTTGAATATGCTGGTGAAGGTTCTCAGTCATCCAGGTCATGGTAATCCAAGGGGTTCAAATGAAGGCAACTGGACTTCTTTGGTTTCTTGAAGTCGTTTCGCTTCTCATCTGAGGAGCTTTGTCAATTCTGACTGGAATATGGGAGGGTCGATCTTATAAACTGTAGCTCTCTATTGTTGCTCAACGAGCAGCATCTGCCTGTGAATGCCCCTCCTCCCTACCTCTTGATGGGTCGTTAGCATCGTTAGCCTCTATTGTTTGTGAGTCGTTGTTTTGATTAGATGCATCTAATCAAAACAACGACTCACAAACAATAGAGGCTAAGATCGACCCTCCCATATTCCAGTCAGAATTGACAAAGCTCCTCGGATGAGAAGCGAAACGTCTTCAAGAAACCAAAGAAGTCCAGTTGACTTCATTTGAACCCCTTGGATTTAAAGTTTGAATGAAGTTTCTAGGTTGAAGTATGCCCAAGTAGTTATAGTTCAAAGAGAAGAAAGATATTGTTGAAAATTTAGAGGAGCTGAAGGATTTTACATGTATTCCAATGGTCCAAAAATGCTCAGAAAAAGCTGAATATCTTAAAAAGTATAAATGTTATCATTACCAAAAGTCATTGCCGGCATGACCTGAAGGAGCTGAACATTTTGATACCAAATTTGTTGAAATAGCACAAAAACTGTAGGACTAGAAGAGTGCCAAAAAACGTACGGAAGCAGAATAAAGAAGAAGAAAATAAAGAGAAACAGGAAAACAATAGTTTAAATGCAGGGTGTCCCTCAGCACTATTTTAGCCTGGCGGGCCGCCAGGCTTTGCGTGCCCCCCCCCCCACCCCCCCGGCCAGGCTTTGCGTCACTTATTTATTTATTTTTAAGTTTTTTTAATGCACCAAACTAACATTTAAAATGTTAAATTTAGGGCTGAAACAAATACTCGAATGTTTCGATTAAAAAAATTCCTCAAATCATTATTATTTACTGATTCGAGGCGTTGTTAAATGCGTAACGCAGTCAGACTCTAATTTAGACGGACACATTTTACTGGAGCACAATGTTGGTTATCACCGGTGATTACGACAGCATGGAGGACAATGGAGAAAACAATAAAGGCAAAAGGCAAAGGTGGTCAAAAGTTTGGAACCATTTTAAACTCAGAAGAAGAGAAAACACGGTCGAGTGTCTCCACTGTAAAACGGAGTTGTCTTACCATAACAGCACAACTTTATCCTTGAACAGGAAACCGCTTCAGCCAGCCGAATCCACGACCAGGTAGGCTAATGCTAATACCATAGACATAGCTAATACGTAGTAGCACGCACGCTAACTTTTGCGTCATGTAGGGACCGGAAAAAAACACTTTAATCGTGTTCACGTTAAACTCAAGCCTGGTTTATACTCTCTGTGAGCTCCGCAACGGAGAGACGCACACGGAGCATCGGAAAGGTTTTCACATTCGAACTTCTGTTCAGGCAGCGGAGTGCTGCAAAGCAATTCCCCGCCAGGACAACAGAGGGCGTAGCGCTATTCTGTGATATCCTGCCACCATGACACTCATGTATCCGGTTCACGATAGTGTATTTACTCACGTGTTTACATTGTTTTAATGTATTTCAGAGACTTTTTAACATGGACTAATGTGTCCTTCATTCTCCTCCACCTCTTCATCCAGTCGCCACCTCTAAACCCACGTTTCCCGTCGTTTCCATCCACGTTTGCTCCATATTTTGTACTCCTTCAGTCACGGGTGAATAAACGTTCATATTTTCGGACTTTTCCGCGATGTGTTCTTCAGTCTATTCTGGGTCTGCCGCTAAATATTTTTTTATTTATTAACGGAGCTGGTGACGAAGTTACAGGAAGCGTCATCTTGACCAATCACAAGCTTGCGGTCTCCGTCACTTTCGACGGATGTTTAAAATTTGGTGGATGTCTCCGTCGCCCTCCGTGCACCAGTCGGAGAGCCCTTGCGCCGACGCAAAATGGCGGTGCGTGCGTCCGTTTCACGCAGACGGACCGAGTATAAACCAGGCTTAAGACTGAATAAACTCTACAACTGAAAGAAAAATCCCCATCATCCTGTTTATGTAGATGGCTGCAGCGGTGTGGAGCAGGGACGCAGCTAATACCTGGAGTCATTACTGCGGCTCAGTGTGACGCTGCAAATACGGCAGGCCGTTATAGCATGTAATTTACTAAAATATCTATCTTTGAATATAATTTTAGGTTGAATTATTGCCAATCTGTGTATATTTAGAAAAATAAGACGCATTAGAAATTAGTAACATTTCTACTTGAAGTTTGATTTTGAAACACAAACTCAGAATTTTTTTCCTCTGATTTTAAAGGTCGTCAAATAGAATATTTGATTGACAGAGGATTAGACAGAATATTAGAATACTAAAATATTAAATAGCTGTAGCCCTTGTTAATGCAGGAGATAGGTGTAGGAGACTATTTTCATGTTCAGCCTGCATGAAAAACTCAGAGTGATCGATTATAATCAGAAATAATCATAAAAAATGTTTGTTCAGTTAAGCACACCTTTAAAATGAATAGAGGTCTTTAACCTGCAAGTGTGATTTTTACAGCATCTGGTGATACAAAAGCACAATAGCAACATCTTATGATGGATAAGTGAACAGGGTGAGAGGTCAGGTGTATTTTCCATTAACTGAATTTTATTTTTTTGTGTCTGGTAAAACCATATTTCAAGATTGTGCCCTTTTGTAAGACAAATAAATATTGTTAATAAATGGTTTATAACACCACATCATACAGTCATACTTTTAAACTTCCTGACAACTTTTTTTTTTTTTTTACAAAAACACCGTGGGTCGCCCGTGGGCTTGTCTACCACCGGGCTTTGCGAGTTTTCTGGGGGAAACCCTGGAATGAATGCTTGCAGCATTCAAACTAATAAAGAGAAACAGAAAAACAATAGTTTGAATGCTTAACAGCATTCAAACTAATAAGTCTTACAGTGAAGCTCTGGGAAAGAGTGGTGGAAGCTAGGCTTAGGTCAGAAGTGAGCATTAGTGAGCAGCAGAACGGTTTGATGCCAAGAAAGTGTATGAGGATGCTACCTTTGCTTCAAGGATGCTGAAAAAACTGCAGAGGTCAGAAGGATGTACATATTTGTAGGTTTAGAAAAGTGTGCGATGATGCAGAGATGAATGTTAGAGTGGTGCAGAGCATGTATGAGAGGTGTGAGACAGCAGTGAGACGTGAGACAGCAGTGAGGTGTGCTGCAGGAGTGAGGTGCGCTGCAGGAGTGACGGAGGAGTTCAATGTGGAGGTGGGACTGCATCAAGGATCAAATCTAAGTCACTTCTTGTTAACTTTGGTGATGGACAGGCTGATAGATGTTGTTAGAAGTCTCCATGGACTATGATGTTTGTAGATGACATAGTGATCTGCAGTGAGCGCAGGGTGCAGGTAGAGGAAAAATGCTACAGAGCTGGAGATATGTACTGGAAAAGAGAGGAATGAAGACAGAATCCATGTGCATAAATGAGAGGGACACAAGTGGACATGTTTAAAGGGAGTAGAAGTAAAGAAGGTAGAGGACTTTAGGTACTTAGGGTCTATGGTCCAAAGCAACATAGAGGGTGGAAAAGAGATGAAGGAGCATGTGAAGCAGGTTGGAATGAGTGGAGAAAAGTGTCAGGTGTGATGTGTGATAAAAGGGTTTCAGGTGTAGAAGATGATCAAGATGTTGAGGATGTAACATAAACAAAAAAGTGGAAAAAGTGATGCACTGTATATCAGAAATGGTAATCAATTTCTTCACTGTAATTATGATACTATATGTGTGTGTGCGTGCGTGCGTGTGTGTGTGTGTGTAAAGATAATTCCAAGGAGTCTGACAGGATCCAACATCCAGACCAACTGAGGTGGATTATTGCCTCCTATAAATACTTTTAGTTTGGTGACATTATTTCATCACTACAACAAATGCTAAACACAAAGAAGTCAACTGGTTTAAAACGAATAAAACTTCAAATTTCTTACCTTCAGTCCAACCCTGTTGATGTACTGTCACCTCTGTAACCCACCGCACATAAACCTGCCACCTTCCTTTCTGTGTTCAGCTTAAAACGTCCCTCCCTTCCCTTGATCCTTGTTATGTTTCTGCTTAGAAAGAAACGAAACTGAAACCTAAAGCCAACAGTCTGTTCTCAGCAAAGTACCATACCTCACACACACACACGCACACACAAAGTCAGCTGGGTGTGATGGAGCAATCCACTGGCAGTTTAGGTGATGATGTGTGTTTAAAAGCCTGACTCCACCCACACAGCACCAGTCACTTGTGAGATTTCCTAGGAAACAAATGTGACGTGTAAGGGTGTGAAGGAGGTGAAACATAAGGGAAAACAAAACCAGCATGTTAGGTTGAAAAAACTCTGAGTTTCTGATTCCTGGACTGCTGAGCTAACCTCACCACCTGACTTCAGGGCTCAGCTGGAAACTCAAACCTTAACTCTAGGAAATGAAACGAAGCTTTTCCACACTTCTGTGATTGACTGGATGCATTTTTCAGCTTCCATCCTTTATCTGCTAGTAATTAGCCAGAATAACTGGTTTTATTTCTCGTAACTCACTCTATAAACAGCTCCTCGGAGCTGTCAGTGTCAGCTTAAATTAGTGCTAAATGTTCCTGAAATCAAGCAGTTTTCTGGTGGAAACTTGCGTGAAAACAAATGCAACAATAACACAGTAGTAAAGGAAAAAGTACTAAACAGAAACATACCTTAAACTGATCAGTGGGAACAGTTAGCGCCACCTCGTCATCTCTGCCTGAGTTTCTTGGATCCTGGGCTGCAGACAACAGCAACGATGATTAGCATGACTGTGAGAAACATTACAGATAAACACAGAAGAGGGACAAACAGATGGGGGTTGTTTACTATACCGCTACCAGAATTACAAAAGTCACGAATGAAAAATGTACCAAGGAGCTGGACCAATAAGCTCTTAACCCATTTAACATTTGTCACTTGCTTCCTGTAACGGTGAAAGCGTTCCTGTTGTTATAATCGTGTTTAGTCGTTTAGAAATCTCTTTGTGATGAAAGACACGCTCATTAGCAGGGTGCTAGCTAGCTAACTTTGGTAAACAGCCGAAGCAGTCGCTCCTTATTTGTACTGTTTTCACCCAGGTAAAGACATAAAATAACCAGTTTAACGGCTCTGGTACTTTAAATAAAAATGCCGTGGCAGTTTTCCAACGCTTTCTATTGTTAACATTTTACCTTGCTACAAAGCTAACATGATGCTGCATTCACGTTACACAAAACACGTGGTAAATACAAGCTCTCTGTTGAAAAAGAAAATATAGTTCATGAACATGTTCATCCAACAAAGTAAAACTTTGAGCTATCTTGCCTTTTTATTAATAAGCACCAAGATATGTAGTTTATGTGAGTGTAACTAACAGGTTTTAGCACGATTCACACAGAAGATGTACATAAAACGTATTTTCTTCTAATGTATCTTGATGACGTAATGTAACAACAGTGTCAAAAGGCATGTTCAGATGAAAAAAAATGTAATATATTATATATTTTATGTAAATATACAAAATATAGACCGAAAAACTTGTAAAATTTGCAGAAGAGATTGTAACTAATCTATAGCACACTATTAATAATATAACATAACCAGTGAGTAAATATAAACGCGATTTTAAAAAGTGAATCTGACAGTAATAACACAAAATTACAAAATGTTTTACCTCTGAAGGACAATAAAGTAATTTTCTATTCTATGTTTAGTTGCACCCACTTCATCTGATTAGTCGCCTTCCCCTTGCAGTGGAGGTAATCAGTCTTTCATATACCTAATTACCAAGAACTAACAGTACAAATAACTGACCAAACACAGATTTGATTTCTTTTTGGAATAATTTTGTAATTAATATAAACGGTCTATTTACCTCAAATGTATTGTATTTGTTTTGTCTGAATTTTATACTGACTGTATTTTTTCTGCTTGACTGTTATTATCCTGTTGCTCTGACATGTGAATTTCCACTCCTGCAGATCTTTAAAGTGTCTAACACTTACCTTATTTACTCAGTGGTCTGTTATGGATCTGATCCTTTATTAATTATTGAATTATTTATTTCTTGATATGCACAACCTAATATTTACAAAATCTGTTTTTGAACATTGTCTGAAATAGGTTTTATAAAAAGATGCTGAGCAGCCTTTCAGCACCGCTTGCTGAAATGCGATTGCTGGAAGGAAAATCAAATGGAAACCCATGTTTGGGGAAATAAGTACCAAGGTAATGTTGCAAATGGTGCATTTCATTGTTGTATACTTAGCAGTATTAGAACATTTCTCTATTATTTATTCTATTGATGATCAAAATGTTTATTGCACATCATCAGAATTGTAAGGTTTGTTTGCTGTTTTCATTCCCTAAACAGTTTTATTGGAACACTAATATATAACTATGGTCATATGGTATTTTAAAAAGGTCTCTGACTCTTTGTTCACTCACTTTAAACCAAGCTGAAGTTCAAAATAAATAATATTAATAGTAATAATAATTCTGGTGTTTTATTAACCATAAAACAAGGAGAATGTTTCTAAAAGAGGTCAAGTCATCAAGCTCAAAAGTACCAGAGTTCCAAACAGGTTGAGTCAGCAGGTTTTGACAGAAAAACAAACTGAATCTGTTTCTTTGTAAAGTGACTTCATCATTTATTGATTTAAGTTGCATGCAGCACGACAGCACTGGTCAGAGCTGGACTGGTGATGTTCTCCAGCATGATTGTGATTGGCCCAACACTTAAAGATCTATTGATGACAGCGTTTTATTCTTTTCTATTTTTTAAATGATGTTAAACAGTAAATTTTCTGAGTCATTGTGAGTTTTCATCCAAATGAAGCAGATACAAAGACCTGTAAATCTCTCCAATTCATTTAGAGACATGAGCTCAGGGACAACATGAAAACAGCAGCAGCAGGTTGTTGTTGAGGACGGACACGTTTGAGCCGATTTATGCTATCAGGGGCTCCTGAGTTCCTCCTGTTGACTCCTGGGATCCGGTCAGACCCGAGCTCTGGGTTGAGACCTTTGTGCAAGAGGAGGTTCACCTTCAGCCTGTTGAAGTGCAACAAGCTGTCACCAGCTCCTCTTCATCACTGCTTTGCTACTTGACCTTTTGATCAAACAAATAAAAATCTAACCAGACTTTTTGAGTTATTTTAGACTTTCAAAAACAGTCAGCTGAATGTTTCTGATCACATCATCAATGAGCTGTCAAAAGACCGTTCAGGTAAACTTATTGTTTTCCAGGCCCTGAGTCAAAGGTTCCTGTGGAACGTTTCAGGTCCTGGTTCTGTTCTGAGCATTTAAAGCAACATTTCTAATCTCAGTGCGAAGCAAAAATCTGATCAGGCAGAAGCAGCAGAAGTTTTTTCCTCTCGTGTCTGTGTAAAGCCTCAGTCTGTTGAGGAGGCTGTAGCCATGACAACAGGGCCCCACCGTCCCTGAAGCAACAACAATCAGCAGGTCAGAGGTCACAGGGTTGCTGGTTCAACTCTCCGACATCATCATCAGTAGGGTGAGAAGGGAATGGATCCTTGGCTGGCTCTGATTGGTCCAGGAGCTGGACACAGGAAGGAGGCGGGGAAGAGACATGAGGAATACGGGGGAAGACACAGACATAAATACGTAGATGCCTCGTGAACTGGCGCTGCCTATTGGAGCTAGTGGCCGGCCACCATCTTAGTTGGGTCTCCATTCGCCCCCAGTGCATTAATTTCTACTGAGGAAGGTATACCCAGCTAAAAAAGACATTTTATCAAGCTTTTTCACAAAATCAGAGTATGGCATGATAATTAAACTATAAATATAATTAAACAGAATAAATGGAATTAAATAAAAATATAAAATCCCATCAGGTAGGTTAGAAAAGTCAATAGTAATCCCACGTGATCTGTTTTCAATAGTAGACCAGTTGTTGCAACCGTAGGCTGCACAAAAACAGGCATAGTTGCTCACTCTGTGTTGACTTTGGAGAGTGAGGATACCCATCCAATATGGCGGCGACGCTGTTACGCTCTCCAGTTCCCAATGAGGCTAGTTGGGGGTGCGGGTAGAGCATGTGGGTGACAGGAGGGGTGAGGCAGGTAGGGAGATGGAGGGATGAAGTAGAGGAGAGAAAGAAGGTAGCGAGGAAGGGCTTCAGCATTTTTCATATCTAACATACATGAGGTGAGTAAGGCAGCAGCCTGCATCCAGAATGTTTCCTCTGTATCAGGGATAAAGAGGAACCTAAACAAATCTGTTCTGTTTCCACTAAAACAATTGAATCTGCCACTAGCTGATGATATACCTGATAGAGGTAAAGTTACAGGTTTAGGAGTGATCACTGAGAAAGATAAAATGTTAGATAGCTCATGCAATTTGGGCCTATGATTGAACAAATAACAAAATAATCTAACTTGTTGCAAATTGGAGATGTGTTCATAAATGGTTATTTCTGTCAAAGGTTGAAGGAATTTCTCATTCTGTTTATACGTCTTTATCATTAGAGATGCCTAAAGATATTTTTATAAAGCTGGACAAAATTCTATTTGACTTTATGTGGAAGCGAAAAGGCCAACCTATTTAATGCAATGTCAGCGTACACAGCCCGACCAAAAAATGCTCACCACCTGGATTTAACTAAGCAAACAGGTCTGAGCCTCCTGTTGGATAATTACTGCATGGGTGATTATCTTTCATCTGCAACAAGTCATTTAACCCCAACTGGTGCAATGAGCTGCTTCTCATTTCTTCAACAACCATGTGGAAAGACTCATCTGGTGGTGGTGGAACAGATGTTAGTCTGTGTGAGAAGGGTCACATCATCAGCATGCATCAAGCAGAGAAAACATCTAAGGAGATTGCAGAAACGACTAAAACTGGGTTCAGAACTGTCCAATGCATTATTAACAACTGGTGTGATGAGTCCAGATGGACCCTGTTCCAGAGTGATGGGTGCATCAGGGTAAGAAGAGAGGCAGATGAAGTGATGCACCCATCATGCCTAGTGCCTACTGTACAAGCCTGTGGGGGCGGGGCTATGATCTGGGGTTGCTGCAGGAGGTCAGGTCTAGGTTCAGCAACAGGATGTGCTCCAAGAATGAGGTCAGCTGACTACCTGAATCTACTGAATGACCAGGTTATTCCATCTTCCCTGATGGCACGGCCATATTCCAAGATGACAATGCCAGGATTCATGGGGCTCAAATAGTGAAAGAGTGGTTCAGGGAGCATGAGACATCATTTTCACACATGGATTGGCCACCACAGAGTCCAGACCTGAACCCCATTGAGAATCTCTGGGATGTGCTGGAGAAGGCTTTGTGCAGCGGTCAGACTCTACCATCATCAATGCAAGATCTTGGTGAGACATTATTGCGACACTGGATGGAAATAAATCTGGTGACGTTGCAGAAGCTGATGGAAACAACGCCACAGAGAATGTGTGCTGTAATCAAAGCTAAAGGTGGGCCAACGAAAGAGTGTGACCTTTTATTTGGTGGTGACTTTCTTTTTGAGTAACATTTAGAGCAGGGGTCCTCAAGGACTCCAATCCTGCACATTTCAGCTGCTTTCTTGCTCCAACACACCTGATTTAAATGAATGAGTCAACAGCATGAGTCTGGGAGTATGTGGTACCAGGCCCCTTGATACGGGCTGTTAGGTCCCTGTACGACCAGTGTCAGAGCTTGGTCCGCATTGCCGGCAGTAAGTCGGGCTCGTTTCCGGTGAGAGTTGGACTCCGCCAAGGCTGCCCTTTGTCACCGATTCTGTTCATAACTTTTATGGACAGGATTTCTAGGTGCAGCCAAGGTGGTGAGGGGATCCGTTTTGGTGACCTAAGGATCAGGTCTCTGCTTTTTGCAGATGATGTGGTCCTGTTGGCTTCGTCAGAACGTGATCTCCAGCTTTCGCTGGAAGAGTGTGAAGCAGCTGGGATGAGAATCAGCTCCTCTAAATCCGAGACCATGGTCTTGAGTCGGAAAAGGGTAGAATGTCTTCTCCAGGCCAGGGACGAGGTCCTGCCCCAAGTGGAGGAGTTTAAGTATCTCGGGGTCTTGTTCACGAGTGAGGGAAGGGTGGAGCGTGAGATCGACAGGTGGATTGGTGCTGCGTCTGCAGTGATGCGGGCGTTGTACCGGTCTGTCGTGGTGAAGAGAGAGCTGAGTCGAAAGGCGAAGCTCTCAATTTACCGGTCGATCTACGTTCCTACCCTCACCTATGGTCACGAGCTTTGGGTAGTGACTGAAAGAACGAGATCGCGGATACAAGCGGCGAAATGAGTTTTCTTCGCAGGGTGGCTGGACTTTCCCTTAGAGATAGGGTGAGAAGCTCGGTCATCCGGGAGGGGCTCGGAGTAGACCCGCTGCTCCTCCACATCGAGAGGAGCCAGTTGAGGTGGCTCGGGCATCTGGTTAGGATGCCTCCTGGACGCCTCCCTGGTGAGGTTTTCTGGGCACGTCCAACCGGGAGGAGACCCAAAGGAAGACCCAGGACACGCTGGAGGGACTATACCTCTCGGCTGGCCAGGGAACGCCTTGGGATTTCCCGGGAGGAGCTGGCCCAAGTGGCTGGGGAGAGGGAAGTCTAGGCCTCCCTCCTTAAGCTGCTGCCCCCGCAACCCGACTCCGGATAAGCGGAAGAAAATGGATGGATGGATGGAGTCAACAGCAGAAGGAGGTGCAGTAGATGGAAGTGGTGTTCAGCAAGTGAAGATGACATCACCAGAGCTCTTCTTTGAGCTCCAGAGCTGTTGGACTCCCAGCAGAGACGAGTTGATGTCTGGATTACGGATGATTTTTAACCTCTGATTTCTTAATCCTTGCAAACAATAAAACTAAGACCAAATACTGAGATTGTCTCTTGTTGCAAACGGTAAATATTGCATCCATTACTAACTGATGTGTGATCAGTTTATGTGCTGTTGTCTCATTTCAGTTCATCTGATCTAATCTACAGGGTTACAAAGAGTTGATTTGATCTGAGTAATCTTCAGGTTTCTGACTTATTTGGAGTATTTTACAGCTCCCTGTTGTGGGACAGGACAGCTTCAGAGTGTTATTTTCCAACACGACTTGTGTTTTCTTAAAGCTGATTTATTGTTTCATTTTTTGATATCACTTCAAATTCCAGTGAAGTAAAGGAACAAGACTCCTCACAACTAAAGTGAACTTGTTGCTGCTTTTCTGTCGTTTTCTCACACTGACACCTGTGCATTTTCTTTTTTTGTAAATATTTGCTGTTATCTTTTTCAATTTCAGAAGTTATGATTCACGTATGAAGGAGCGCTCTTCACACACGTGGTAGTAACATCTGACAACCAGTGACCTTTGCTTGGACTCTAGTTCATCAAGGGCAAGGTTTCAGTTTCTGAATGGATCCAATACGTGATCCAACGTCTGTTTTCTAGTCGCAGCTCATAGATCAGTAAATTCCAAGAACGTCAGATCAGTCGTTAATCATTGAATCAGAGAAATGTTTTAAAACAACCCTAAAACATGAGTTTTTGTGATTAGAGACCAGCAACAGTCTGGGATCAAAGATGGACAGTGGTGTGCGAAAATCACAATAATCAAAAATCATCTTACTTTTATTTTTGAGGTAAAATGATGCGTTTTTCTATTTTCCTTTTGGTTGTAAGGTACAACTTATTGATTACTAAATGAAGAAGTTAACCAGAGATTGAAGTTTGATGTACGGCCATTTTTAATGTAAAGTAAAGAAACCAGAAGAGGCGTAATAGGCCAGCTGTATCACTGTCTCAAAAGCATATTTCATTTCATCATCATCGCCATTCTCATTAAGAAACAAGTTTAAAGAAATAAATACATGAATCATAATGAGACTTGCATCTGCAGCTTGGTTTAGAAGAGAAATCTGACTTTTTTCTCAGAAGTCAAAAATTAGAATTTTGAGGAATTTTGATGTTTTAGTGTTGACTTTACTCCAGATGCAATGACACACGTTCAAACAGCTCCACTTTTGTCTCCAGAATATTTTCCCTAAACAGAAGAATCGAGCAAACACTTTTTCACAGCGACGCATTTGTCTTTATGTGTTTGTTCATGACTGGAAGACTGAAATGCTTCAAGTGGTTTAGGAGGAGGCATGAAGACAGAAAACAGAAATGACTCAACATCTGATCTAAAAACGGTCCCGTATAAATAAAAAATGCTGCAGCAGAAACTGTGTGATGGCTTGTTTGCTTGACTTTTGTGTAAATCCTGTAGAAGCAGGTGTGTTTTCTCTGAATCAGGAACAATGGTACAGTATAGGGGATTTGAGTTACATGCATGAATATGAAGTCATTTTCTACATTAAAAGCAGCATTTATGAGTTTATTTAATTGAATTTAAAATTATTTTTTCTTCCCAACCAATCAGATTTTGAGAATCATTTCTTCAGCTTTGAGCAGTTCTTCAGTTAAACCCATCATGTCTATGTTCTTACAGTTTTTTCAGTTCGTTCTCTCCCAAGTGCTACTAAAAACTCTGCCAGCGCCCCCCGCTGATCCCAGGGTTCATTACAGCCACATCACAAAGGTCTCAGGTTAAGACAACACCAGCTGGTTGATGTTGGACCTGACTGGGATCATCATGCACGATCGGTTCAATTTAAAGGCCAATTTTCTGCAGCTTTCATTCACATCTCAGATTTTCCAGCTAAGGCTTTGTTGCCCGTTGTGAGTTTATTAAATGCTGCAGGTCCCACCTTTAAATAAAACCATACACACGCTAACATGTTGGACAGAGACTGAAGATCAAATCAATCAAAACAATTTAAGTTCTAAATAAATATGTAAACCAATTTTTGTATTTGTGAAACTTGATGTGTTATTGGTTATACAGGTTTTGGTTGCAAAACATATACAGGGTTTTGACATACATTTTGAAAAATGGAATATGTTAAAAAGATTGTTACAGTTAAAAAAGATCCATACAATATTTTATAATTATTTTTGTCATATAGAAAATACAGTCCTGAACTATGTACAATTTTTGCAGTTTATTACAGAATGCTCGATGATTGTGTGATCCATTACTTTTGTCCAGCAAAGAGCTGTGTTTTTGCGCCTGCACAGAGAAGTTTCTGGGTTCTTTTGAATAAAACAAAATGGAGCAAAGATGTGTGCTGCTTCTCCGTTTCTTAATCTAGCTCAAAAGTAACCACTTAGCTCTCCCAAGCTACTGGAACAGAGGATCCAACAGATGCAATGAACATAAGAAAGGATATTAGTAAAATTTATTTACAGTTGCAAGAAAAAGTACACAAAGCCTTTGGAATTATCTGGATTTCTGCACAAACTAGTCATATGTGATCTAAGTCACAACAACAGACAATCACAGTCTGCTTAAACTAATACCACACAAATAATTATATGTCCATCCATCCATCCATTTTCTCCCGCTTATCCGGAGTCGGGTCGCGGGGGCAGCAGCTTAAGGAGGGAAGCCCAGACCTCCCTCTCCCCAGCCACTTGGGCCAGCTCCTCCGGGGGAATCCCAAGGCGTTCCCAGGCCAGCCGAGAGACATAATCTCTCCAGCGTGTCCTGGGTCTTCCTTTGGGTCTCCTCCCGGTTGGACGTGCCCGGAAAACCTCACCAGGGAGGCGTCCAGGAGGCATCCTAATCAGATGCCCGAGCCACCTCAACTGGCTCCTCTCGATGTGGAGGAGCAGCGGGTCTACTCCGAGCCCCTCCCGGATGACCGAGCTCCTCACCCTATCTCTAAGGGAGAGCCCAGCCACCCTGCGAAGAAAACTCATTTCGGCCGCTTGTATCCGCGATCTCGTTCTTTCGGTCACTACCCAAAGCTCGTGACCATAGGTGAGGGTAGGAACGTAGATCGACCGGTAAATTGAGAGCTTCGCCTTTCGACTCAGCTCTCTCTTCACCACGACAGACCGGTACAACGCCCGCATCACTGCAGACGCAGCACCAATCCACCTGTCGATCTCACGCTCCACCCTTCCCTCACTCGTGAACAAGACCCCGAGATAC
>SSNS01000074.1:2299321-2372267 GCA_006937985.1 Aphyosemion australe
GGAGGTCTTCGAAGTACTCGGCCCACCGATTCACAACGTCCCGAGTCGAGGTCAGCAGCACACCCTCCCCACTGTAAACAGTGTTGGTAGTGCACTGCTTTCCCCTCCTGAGACGCCGGATGGTGGACCAGAATCTCCTCGAAGCCGTACGGAAGTCTTGTTCCATGGTCTCACCGAACTCCTCCCACGCCCGGGTTTTTGCCTCTGCGACCACCCGAGCCGCATTCCGCTTGGACTGCCGGTACCTATCAGCTGCCTCCGGAGTCCCACAGGCCAAAAAGACCTGATAGGACTCTTTCTTCAGCTTGACAGCATCCCTAACCGCCGGTGTCCACCAGCGGGTTCGGGGATTGCCGCCACGACAGGCACCGGCCACCCTGCGGCCACAGCTACGGTCAGCCGCCTCGACAATGGAGTCACGGAACATGGTCCATTCGGACTCAATGTCCCCCGCCTCCCCCGGGACGTGTTCGAAGTTCTGTCGGAGGTGGGAATTGAAGCTCCTTCTGACGGGAGACTCTGCCAGACGTTCCCAGCAGACCCTCACAACACGTTTGGGTCTGCCAGGTCTGACCGGCATCCTCCCCCACCATCGAAGCCAACTCACCACCAGGTAGTGGTCAGTTGACAGCTCCGCCCCTCTCTTTACCCGAGTGTCCAAGACATGCGGCCGCAGATCAGATGAAACGACAACAAAATCGATCATCGACCTGCGGCCTAAGGTGTCCTGGTGCCAAGAGCACATATGGACACCTTTATGCTTGAACATGGTGTTTGTTATGGACAATCCATGACGAGCACAGAAGTCCAATAACAGAACACCACTCGGGTTCAGATCAGGGGGGCCGTTCCTCCCAACCACACCTCTCCAGGTCTCACTGTCGTTGCCCACGTGAGCATTGAAGTCCCCCAGCAGAACGAGGGAGTCACCCGAAGGAGCGCTTTCCAGCACCCCCTCCAGGGACTCCAAAAAGGGTGGGTAGTCTGAGCTGCAGTTTGGTGCATAAGCACAAACCACAGTCAGGACCCGTCCCCCCACCCGAAGACGGAGGGAGGCTACCCTCTCGCTCACCGGGGTAAACCCCAACGTACAGGCACCAAGATGGGGGGCAAGAAGTATGCCCACCCCTGCTCGGCGCCTCTCAGTGGGAGCAACTCCAGAGTGGTAGAGAGTCCAACCCCTCTCGAGGAAACTGGTTCCAGAGCCAGAGCCATGCGTTGAGGTGAGTCCAACTATATCTAGTCGGAACCTCTCAACCTCACACACCAACTCCGGCTCTTTCCCCACCAGAGAGGTGACATTCCACGTACCAAGAGCTAGCTTCTGTAGCCGAGGATCAGACCGCCAAGGTCCCTGCCTTCGGCTACCGCCCTTTGCACATCGCACCCGACCCCTTTGGCCCCTCCCACGGGTGGTGGGCCCATGGGAAGGGGGACCCACGTCTCCTCTTCGGGCTATGCCCGGCCGGGCTCCATGGGTGAAAGCCCGGCCACCATAACCATAACCATAACATAATTATATGTTTCCATGTTTTATTGAACACACCATGTAAACATTCACGGTGCAGGTGGAACAAGTATGTGAACCCCTACCTAGACTAATGACATCTCCAAGAGCTAATGGAGTCCTGTCAGTGAGATGAGATTGGAGGTGTTGGTTAAATCTGCCCTGCCCTAAAAAAAACACACACATACCTGTTTTGAGTTTGCTTTTCTCAAGAAGCATTGCCTGATGTGGATGATGCCTCGCACTAAAGAGCTCTCAGAACACCTACTATTAAGAATTGTTGACTTGCATAAAGCTGGAAAGGGTTATAAAAGTATCTCCAAAAGCCGTGATAACCCATCCACGGTAAGACAAGCTGTCTATAAATGGCGAAGGTTCAGCTCTGTTGCGACTCTCCCTCGGAGTGGCCGTCTGACTGTAAGAGCACAGCGCAGAATGCTCAATAAGGTGAAGAAAAATCCTAGAGAGTCAGCTGAAGACTTACAAAAATCTCTGCTAACATCCCTGTTGGTATATCTACGATACGTAAAAACACTAAACAAGAATGGAGTTCATGGGAGGAAGCCACTGCTGTCCAAAAACAAATATTGCTGCACGTTTAAAGCTTGCAAAAGAGCACCTGGATGTTCCTCAGCAGTACTGGCAAAAGATTCTGTGGACAGATAAAACCAAAGTTGAGTTTGGAAGATCCACACAACACTATGTGCGGAGATAAAGAGGCACAGCACACCAACATCAAAACCTCATCCCAGCTGTGGAGAATGGTGGTGGGGGCATCATGGTTTAGGGCTGCTGTGCTGCGTCAGGCCTGGATGGATTACTATCATCGAAGGAAAAATGAATTCCCGAGTTTATCAAGACATTTTGCAGGAGAACTTAAGCCAAGCCAAGCCAACTTTATTTATAAAGCACTTTAAAAACAGGCAACACTGACCAAAGCGCTGAACATAAAAGTAATGAACAGAATAAAAGATAAAGATAAAAAGATAAAAATAAAGGATAAAAACACATTAAACAACTTAAAACAGTATCATAGCAACACTCATACTGGGTCAAAGGCCAAGCTGAAAAGATGGGTCTTTAACAGTGATTTAAACATTTCCAGTGAGGGGGCCTTCCTAATCTGTGTCAGCAACGAGTTCCACATTTTTGGAGCAGCAACAGCAAAAGCCCTGTCCCCTCTGAGCTTACGTTTAGTTCTCGGAACATCCAGGACCAACTGGTCAGATGACCTGAGTGACCGAGAAGAGGAATGAATGTGTATTAGCTCAGAGAGGTAGGGTGGGGCAAGCCCGTTTAAAGACTTAAAAACATATAAAAGAAGCTTATAATGGACTCTAAAACGGACAGGCAGTCAGTGTAGTAGTGATGATAAAACAGGAGTAATGTGTTCTCTCCTACGTGTGCCAGTTAAGAGCCGAGCAGCTGCGTTTTGCACTAGCTGAAGTCTAGACAGTAAGGACTGGCTAATGCCAACATACAAAGAATTACAGTAGTCCAGTCTAGTTGTAATGAAGGCATGGATTACTGTTTCAAAATCCTCTGTAGATAAGATGTTTTTTACCTTTGCTAACTGCCTCAGATGAAAGAAGCTAGATTTGACCACAGCACTGATCTGCCTGTCTAACTTAAAATCGCTGTCCATTTTAAAACCCAAATTAGTCACAGTTGGCTTTCTGTGCAGTGCCAGAGGGCCCAAGTCCACAAAAGGGCTCGCTGGAGGTACCGGTACCAAAAATAATCATCTCTGTCTTGTTTTCATTCAAATTTAGAAAGTTCAAAGCCATCCAATATTTGATTTCGTTCATACAAACTGCTAGAGATTTGACACTGTAGCCATCCTCCTGTTTAAGGGTCAAATACAGCTGCGTGTCATCCGCGTAACAGTGGAAGACAATTTTATGCTTCCTGAAGATGGACCCCAGAGGCAGGAGATACAGACTAAAAAGCAGAGGTCCAAATATTGAGCCCTGAGGAACCCCGCATGACAACGGAGCAGAGGAAGAGTGGAAACTGTCTAATCTGACAGAAACTTCTCTGAGTCAGGTACGATCTGAACCACTCCAGGGCGGTGCCGCGAATCCCAACACAGTTCTCCAAACGTGACATTAAAATATTGTTGTTTACTGTATCAAAAGCAGCAGTCAAATCTAGAAGTACTAGAATCACAGGATCCCCAGAGTCTGTGTCAAGGAGAATGTCATTAAAAACTCTCAACAGAGCGGATTCTGTGCTATGAAGAGACTTAAAACCTGACTAAAAAACCTCCAGGACATTGTTTTCATCTAAAAACGACTTTAATTGGCTGTACACAATTTTCTCAAGAATTTTTAATAAAAAAGGGAGCTTGGAGATGGGCCTAAAGTTTGACAGCACAGGATCCAGACCAGGCCTTTTGATCAGGGGCTGCACTATCGCGTGTTTAAAACTTGTAGGAACCACACCTGAAGAAATACTGATATTTATAATAGACAGAACAGATGGACCAAGAACAGTACCTCTTTAAAAAATCGAGGAGAAACAATATCAGCAGGGGAACCTGAGGGCTTCAGATGATCTACAGTCTCACAGAGAGAAGATAGAGTCAAAGGCTCAAACTGGTAAAAAACAGCAGAGCACGGAACTGAGACTGAAGGATCAACATCCGGTGGTGAGATAAGGTCATCTGTACACCAGCTGAAGCTCAACAAAAGATGGATGATGCAGCAGGACAACGACCCAAAGCATAGAAGTAGACCAGCAACAGAATGGCTTCAACAAAAGAAAATCTGGAGTGGCCCAGTCAGAGTCCTGAACTCAACTTGATTGAGATACTGTGGCATGATCTCAAGAAAGCAATTCACACCAAACATCCCAAGAATATTGCTGAACTGAAACAGTTCTGTAAAGAGGAATGGCCCAGAATGCCTCCTGACCGTTGTGCAGGTCTGATCTGCAACTACAGGCAACGTCTGGTTGAAGTTATTGCTGCAAAAGGAGGTTCAACCAGGTATTAAATCCAAGGGTGTACTTTTTACCACCTGCACTGTGAATGTTTACATAGTGTGTTCAATAAAAACATGGAAACATATAATTACTTGTGTGGTATTAGTTAAGCAGACTGTGATTGTCTGTTGTTGTGACTTAGATGAAAATCAGATCACATTTTATCACCAATTGCGCAGAAATCCATATAATTCCAAAGGGTTCACATACTTTTTCTTGCAACTGGAGATGATGAAAATGATGACGAATTTACAAGAGATTTAAATTAATATGTATATAATTACATTGGAGCTGGAGCAGTTCACAGCCGAGTGTGAAGCAGCTGGGATGAGAATCAGCTCCTCTAAATCCGAGACCATGGTCTTGAGTCGGAAAAGGGTAGAATGCCTTCTCCAGGTCAGGGACGAGGTCCTGCCCCAAGTGGAGGAGTTCAAGTATCTTGGGGTCTTGTTCCCGAGTGAGGGAAGGGTGGAGCATGAGATCGACAGGCGGATTGGTGCTGCGTCTGCAGTGATGGGGGCGTTGTACCGGTCTGTCGTGGTGAAGAGAGAGCTGAGCTGAAAGGAGAAGCTCTCGATTTACCGGTCGATCTACGTTCCTACCCTCACCTATGGTCACGAGCTTGGGTAGTGACCGAAAGAACGAGATTGCGGATACAAGCGGCCGAAATGAGTTTTCTCCACAGGGTGGCTGGGCTCTCCCTTAGAGATAGGGTGAGAAGCTTGGTCATCCGGGAGGGGCTCGGAGTAGACCCGCTGCTCCTCCACATCGAGAGGAGCCAGTTGAGGTGGCTCGGGCATCTGGTTAGGATGCCTCCTGGACGCCTCCCTGGTGAGGTTTTCCGGGCACGTCCAACCGGGAGGAGACCCAAAGGAAGACCCAGGACACGCTGGAGGGACTATACCTCTCGGCTGGCCAGGGAACGCCTTGGGATTCCCCCGGAGGAGCTGGCCCAAGTAGCTGGGGAGAGGGAAGTCTGGGCCTCCCTTAGAGATAGGGTGAGAAGCTTGGTCATCCGGGAGGGGCTCGGAGTAGACCCGCTGCTCCTCCACATCGAGAGGAGCCAGTTGAGGTGGCTCGGGCATCTGGTTAGGATGCCTCCTGGACGCCTCCCTGGTGAGGTTTTCCGGGCACGTCCAACCGGGAGGAGACCCAAAGGAAGACCCAGGACACGCTGGAGGGACTATACCTCTCGGCTGGCCAGGGAACGCCTTGGGATTCCCCCGGAGGAGCTGGCCCAAGTAGCTGGGGAGAGGGAAGTCTGGGCCTCCCTCCTTAAGCTGCTGCCCCCGCAACCCGACTCCGGATAAGTGGATGAAAATGGATGGATGGATGGATGTATATAATTACCAACTGCACATATAAATACATACTTTCTTGTTTGTGTTTGTTCGTTTGGCCTGTAGTGATCATCATGAGGACAAGGACAACAGCTGTAACTAATGGCATCGGGGCCTTCATTTCTTTTATGTAAACACCTGTCAGTGTTTACAAGGCATCAATGAAAAACTTGGATTTTTCAGTAACACTTTACAATAAGGGTCCCTTTATTAACGTTACTTAGTGCATAATTAAGCATTAATATACAAAAGGATCCCTTTAGCAGCTCCGGTGGCCTAGTGGTAGAGTGTCCGCCCTGGGACTGGGAGATTGGGGTTTGAATCCCGGTCGGGTCATACCAAAGACTCTGAAAAATGGGACCCAATGCCTCCTCGCTTGACACTCAGCACTAAGGGGTTGGATTGGGGGGTTAAACCACCAAATAGTTCCCGAGCGCGGCCACAGCTGCAGCTCACAGCTCCCCACCATGAGGATGGGTCAAATGCGGAGATGTAATTTCACCAGTGTGTGATGATGACTTGGGACTTTGACTTTAATAACACTCCCAATATTATTAACTAGTAAGTATCCTTAAGGTTAGGACAAAGGGCCAGGGTGTGTGTGTGTCTGCTTAGTAATGTATTACTTAATATTAACATTAATATTAAGCAGTTGTTAATACTTTAATAGTTTAGGAAGACCCAGGACACGCTAGAGGGACTATCTGTCTGGGATTCCCCAGGAGGAGCTGGCCAGTGGCTGGGAAGAGGGAAGTCTGGGCCTCCCTCCTTGGGCTACTGCCCCTGCGACCTGACGGATAAGCGGAAGAGAATGGATGGAAGGATGGATGGATAGTTTATTAATGCTTAATAATGCACTAAGTCAGTGGTTCCCAATCTGGGGTCCATGACCCCCCAAGGGGGTCCTCACAAGGCTGCAGGGGGTCCCCACAATTTTGTCTGTGCTGAGGTTGTGACTTTACCAAGACTATATTTGTAAAAATTGCATTTTTATAACCTCAATAACACCCCCAGTAGTATAATTCAAACTTTGTCTATGAGTCGTAACTCTGTATGTTGGTATAAAGTTTGTAATTAATCACTTTTAACGTATAGGTTTTTATGTGGGTAGGAGTTGGTGTTGGGGGTCCTCGGATTGTCTTGGACCCAGGCAAGGGGTCCTTGAGGGAAAAAGTAACGTTAATAAAGGGAACCCCTTTTGGCTTTGGTGATCGTGCAGGAATCTACTAAAAGTTAAATAAACCATAGTATCCAAAACGAGGTAGAATAAAGTAACGAGGGCTTTAGTTTAAGTCTTTCATTTTTATTCCATAAAAGTAGGCTTTGAAAAATATATAAAGTCAGATAAAAGCATCAGAGAAACAATCATTAGAATGACTGTATTGATCACTGCATGTATCATATAACTGCACATATGGATTACTCCCGGGTTACTGACGTTTGGTAACACTATTTTAACAATGTTTTTCTTTTCTTTATTTTTTACGACAGCCCATGAAAGCACCATGTTTGCGTGTGTCGTCATCACGTACGCTTACGCATTCTGACACCAATGGATGTATCGAAGTGGTGAGTATAATTGTAATATACCTGTTATATCATTGTGGTGAGAGGGTGAATGGGGTTTAATGTAAAGTTAAACCGTTTTAACATTTTTATTTTTCATTAATATTTGTTTCCTGAAGGAATTCTGGCCAAAGTGTTTATGTAGGCTAACGTTAGCTAGCTAGGTCTCTCTCTCTCTCTCTCTCTCTCTCTCTCTCTCTCTCTCTCTCTCTCTCTCTCTCTCTCTCTCTCTCTCTCTCTCACCAGATATATTATTATTACCTAGTTTCAGTTTAGCGTCGCCACTGGCTCTATGAAAATAGGAATGTTCTAGAAAATGAAGGCGTATGGCGTCAGTACTATCAGTGCAGTACTAACTAATGACGCCTGTTTATTATAAACTCCGACAACCATCAAACTATCAAAGTTTTTGCTTTTCTCTGCAGAAATGTCTGCTTCTTCTACAAACATGGAGTCTCAGAATTCAAATCTAATCTGTGTCATATGCCTGGACCGCTTCAAAGTCCCTGTCACCATTCCCTGTGGTCACACCTTCTGTAAGAACTGCATCACCCTTCACTGGGACACCAAGAGCAAGTCAGACATCGGACCCCAGTGTCCCATCTGCAATGAGGAGTTCCCCATCAGGCCCACGCTAAAGCGTAACGTGTCCCTGTCAGTCCTGGCTGAGGCTGCAAACAGCACAGGTCCCTCCTGCAGAGAGCCTCAGGGGAGGGGGGGCGATGGGGAAAAAGCCATGCAGCTGTGTGATCGACACAAGAAGCCTCTGGTTCATTACTGCAAGCAGGACAAGAAGCCTGTGTGCCCTGAATGTAGCATCTCAGAATGCAAGAACCACCAGAAGGAGTCTTTGGAGGTGGAGAGAGAAAATCAAAAGGTATATTAATAAAACACAAATAAGTCATTCAGAACTATTGTCATCAAAATACTGAGGAAGTGTTTTTGTCTCACACATTCCTCCTGTTTTTGAGTTTATCACACAAATGATTCAGTGAAATGTTTTATCGAAGATAACGCGAGTTAATACAAAAAAGGATTTAACTTATTAATGGAACAAATCTATCTGAACCAGCCTGGATCTAGGTGAAAAGTAATTATCCCCTAATCCTACTGGTTCCAGTGTTGCTGATAACTGGTAACAAGTCTTTCCCATCACTGTGGAAGAGTTTTGTTCCACTCTTCTTGTTTGAATTCAGCCACATCAGAGGGTTCTCCAGCAGGAACGGCCTGTTTAAGGTCAAAGGTCAGACGTTCTCCTTCAGGATGTTCTGCTAGAGAGCAGAATTCATGGTTCCATCAGATACAGCAGGTGGTCCAGATCCTGAAGCAGCAAAGCAGCCCCAGACCATGACCCTACCACCACCATGTCTGACTGTTCAATCAATCAATCAATCAAATTTGATTTATAATGCACATTTCATACATCAACTGGTCTGGACAAGGGCGTCGTAGTCAAATGACGCTCCCGGGGCAGAGGGCCCCCTAGAGGAAACACTGAATGAAAGTAATAAAAAAATAAAATAAAATACAATTAATAATGGTAATAGAATAGAAATAATTAAAGATAAAAAGTTGATGAATAATATTAAATAAATAGTAAAACAACTAATGTAAAATATGTTTTAAAACTAAAAAGATGTAGTCAAACTAAAACATGCTAAACATTTAACAAACAATAATATTCAATTAAAAGCTAAGCTAAAAAGGTGAGCCTTAAGCCTGCTCTTAAAATTCTGAATGTCCCCTGTGGCCCTGAGGTCCTCCGGCAGCGCGTTCCAGAGACGAGGGCCATAATTGAAAGACGCCTCGCCCTGGGTACGTGTCCTGACCTTAGGAATAACGAGGAGGTGGCTGCCGGAGGAGCGCAGAGGCCGCGAGGGTTCATAAGGTAAAAGAAGTTCTGCAAGATAAGAAGGTCCCAACCCATTGAGACACTTAAAAACCATTAAGAGAATCTTAAAATCAATCCTGAAACATACGGGAAGCCAATGCAATGATTGTAAGACCGGTGTAATGTGCTCCCGCCTCCTGGTCTTCGTCAGGACACGTGCTGCCGAATTCTGTAGTAGTTGTAAACTTGAGATGCTCTTTTTGGGAAGACCAGAAAGCAGGGCGTTACAATAATCCATTCTACTGGTGATAAAAACATGCATCAGCGTCTCCGTATTGGCCCGAGAGAGAATGGGGCGGACTCTGGCGATGTTCTTTAGATGATAAAAACCTATTTTTGTCACGTTTTTAATGTGAGGGATAAAAGACAGGTTCTTCACTTGTTGTGTAGGGCTCATCTTGGGTGTTTTATGTACAGCACTTTGGGTTGCAGAAGCAATAATAAGTGTGCTTTAGAAATAAACTTGACCTTGACCTAGAATTAAGAGACAGTGATTGTAATTTTGGTAAAAGTTTCTCTCTCTGAGGACCGATAACTAAAACTTCAGTTTTGTCCTGGTTGAGCTGGAGAAAGTTTTCTGCCATCCAGGATTTGATGTCTAAGATGCAATTAAAAAGTGCGTCCATTGATTGAGGGTCATCAGGAGACACGGAGATGTACAGCTGTGTATCATCAGCATAACTGTGAAAGTTCACTCCATGTCTCCTGATGACACCATCAAGAGGGAGCATATAGAGGTTAAAAAGCACTGGGCCTAAAATTGATCCCTGGGGCACACCACATGTAATCCTGCCGACCCCAGAGGAACAGGTATCTAGACTCACCATAAAAGTCCTGTCTTTGAGATAAGAGGTGAACCATCTGTGGACAGCACCAGAGAGGCCGATCTGTTTTAAACGGGTTAAAGGGGACCTAGAATGTAAACCAACATTTTCCTTGTTGTTGTTGAATAAGACAGCTTGGGTGGTCAACAGCAGCATGCCAAAAAGTCAAAGCCGTGTTTGACCTACTTTTTATGTAAATTAGAAAGTTGAAAAAGGTGAGAGAAAACCTCCTGTTCTGAGAAAGCCTTCCTTAACACGTCATAAGGGGGAGCCACGCCTCCTCAAACCTGCATGTGTCTGAGGCCTTCTAGGGAAACCAACCAATCAGCATGTCCTGGCCGAGTGGGAGGGGTCAACAGCTCTTTTCACTGAAGGCCTGAGTAAGGGGGTTTAGAATGGCCTGTATCAGGGCTCCTGGGACAGATGAAAGCCAAAAAAATGTTCTTATGCTTTTTGGAGGCTCAAAGCTCTGTTTTAGATTGTTGATTAATTGCATTCTAGGACACCTTTAAAAGAATATTGTGGTCTACTGTGTCAAAGGCAGCACTTAGATCCAGTAGGACCAACACTGTCACCCTCTGTGCGTCGTAGTTTATCCTAAAATCATTTAAAATCTTCAGAAGGGCCGTCTCTGTGCTGTGGTTCACCCGGAAGCCAGACTGAAATTTCTCTAGGACATTATGAGCATTAATAAAATCATTTAATTAAATTAAAACAAGCTTTTCCAAAAGTTTGCTTAAAAATGGTAAATTAGATACCGGTCGATAATTATTTAAATTATTAAAATCTAAATTGCTCTTCTTCAGCAGGCGCCTCACCACCGCCCCTTTAAAGGCGGCAGGAAAGACCCCCGTCTGAAGTGAACAATTCATCACGTTTAACCCTTAGATGCACACGTGGGGTCAAAAATGACCCCAAGGGTTGTTATTCTTCAAAATCTTTAAAATGAAAAGCTGTAATATATTCATATTCTAGGTATTCCTCATAAATCATGTTTGTGACATGAGGCCATTTGCATTTTTATTTATTTTTTTCCATTAATTTTATGAAATTGCAGTTTTTGTATCACTACCCCACTCTTCCACAAGTGGGGTCAAAAATGACCCCAAGCAGTTCCTATGGAATCTTCAATGAACCTTTAATTCTTAGCAATTCTGACTGTCCTACTTACACATCTGACATCATGTCTGACATCGGATGTGAATTTTACTGTCAAAACTGTCCCACTTACACATCTGGAAAGTAGCCCGACACAGGGCCAACAGAAGAGAAAGAGGTGCCAGTTGTGTCCAAGAAACAAAGATAGCAAAGAGCCACTGATTGCTGTTGGAAATGCAATGTGTGCAATGGTCACAGCCAGAAGCAAGTAGTTTGTGAAGCTGCACACAGTGGGAGGAGATCAGATGTTTGTGTGTATACATATGCATAGACAGTGTTATGGTCTCCAGACCTGCTGAATGTTCTCTGTTTGTCCTCCAGACAGAGACACACAAACATATTTTGACACTTGATTGACCTGATTGATTGATTGTTTAGTGCTAAAATGTGAATGAAAAGTAAAAAATGTACATGTCAAAAATGAAATTACTCTTTTGTTTGAACAAAATATATCATCTTAACCAAAATGAGAGCAATGTCTTTAGTTTATTGCAAAACACATTGATTTTGTGGGGGTAGTGATACAAAAACTGCAATTTCTTAAAATTAATGAAAAAAAAAAATAAAAATGCATATGGCCTCATGTCACTAACATGTTTTATGAGGAATACCTGGAATGTGAAAATATTACAACTCTTAATTTTAAAGATTTTAAAGAATAACAACCAGTTTATTTGAAAAACACATTGATTTTAATTGGGGTCATTTTTGACCCCACTCGTGGAAGAGTGTAGGTATTGGTAGGTTGTGCATCCAAGGGTTGAAATCTCATACCTAAATGGAGCATAAAACTGTTAAAAAAACGGAGTAGGAATTGGCTCCAGAACACGTGGTGGGCCTCACTGAGGAGAAAACTTTTTCAAGGCTCTCAGTGCTTGCTTTAGTGTTAGTTTGACTCCAGATGGAACGGGACACACACCTTCCAGATGCTTCTGCTCTGGTCTCATCAGTCCTCAGGATATTTACCCAGAAGTCTTTGGAAACATCCAGATGTGTTCGGTGAATGTGAGACGGGTCTGTGTTGTGTTTTGTCAACAGAGGTTCTGGAACTGTTTTTGAATTTATTTAGAAAGGACACGATGTGCTGCTTTTTGAGATCGTTTAGCTTACTTCATGTAGTCAGAGAGTAATCAGGTGTGGGCGTGGCTTCTAAACTCAGCTTTCTAAATAAGGCAGGAGCAGTAGCTGTTCCACACGGGACCGGGTTGGTTGGGATTACTGCTCCCTTAATAAATGAAATCTTTGTTTGATATAGAAGTTCATTTGCCTATCTCAAAATTTTAAGTGACAATAACCTAAAAGCAAAAATCTGTAAGATGACAAATCATTTTTCACAGTTCTGTAATGTCAGGATCACTTCTTAAAATCCTGTTTCCTTTACAGTTGCTGCTGAACAGTAAAGATAAAGAGGTGCAGAAGCTCCTGGAGGAGACACAGAAAAGCATTAGTGACCTGGCTGAGAACATCAGCCACGCTAAGGTGAACTTTCTGTTTTTACGCTCATGAACAAGGTCTCTAGTTTAAGTCTGAGATCACCCAGAACTGGTTTAAAACTGGAATCAGAACAGAGCAAAGCAGATAAGTAATTCTCCACCCACAGGTGTCTCTTGAGCAGACTTCATCCTGGATGAAGCTGAAGTTCTCCACCCTGATAAAGACCCTGAGTGAGAAGCAGGAGGCCACAGAGCTGTTCCTGCTGGAGCAGAAGGCGACCACCATCACCGATGCAGAGGCGCGTCTGGCCCAGCTCAAGGAGAACTCTCAGATTCTCAGAGAGAGCCAGGTCCAGATAGCAGCTCTGAGCACCCTGTCTGACACCGACCTCATTAGGGTTGGTATCTCCATCTTCACATTACTTATGCTTTGGTCATAGAACCAGAGTCATTTCAACCTGGGCCCCCTGACTGCGAGCAGAGTTCTGTACAGGTCTACTGATGTTTTGAAACCAGAATTTCTTCTAGAAATGAGTATTTTAGACTCGATAAAAACTGAATGCATGCTAAAAAACCCTTAAAGGGGCCATATCATGGAAAATCCGCTTTTTGGAGCTTTTTATCATGTGATATTGTTTTTTCCTCATGAGAAATACCCTCAAACCAGTTTTTGGCTGCATTCATGCATTTCCCTGTTTCAGCTGCAAATTTTGAATTTTATTTTGAAAATCATGAAAAGCATGATAGAAACTTGCGTGCATCATCAGGTCCTGTTCCTCAGGATATGTGTCTAGGGCGACTATTGTTTTGTAACAGACTTAGTTGTCCAGTGGTTAGAGGACCAGGCTGGTATGTAGGTTCGACTCCCGGTTGTGGCAGTAACTTTTTTTTTTCTTTTTTTAGCTACACTTGCTAGTAATATGTTTTCAACCCTTTATTGGTAAACTGTTTAAAATATAAAGACTAATCAGTTTTACTTTGTTTATTTAGCCAGTGTGAGGTGAGCAGAGTAAATCACTTACAAAGCTGCTTGGAAACGACCAAATTCAAAGATCTTTAGAGACATAAAATATTTTGCAGAAAATAATCAATAAAACTAAAATACAAAAAAATCTGCTAAATAAATTACTGCAGACACCGGGAGTCGAACCGGCATCAGCACATGGCAAAATGAGACAAAAGGCAATCCCTTTAACCTCTGGACTACCAAGGCCATTACAATGGCAGTATGGCCTAAGACGCCGTTGTAGGTGCATTTTGTCGGAGCGGGTGTGGGCAGAGCTTCACTGAAACGGACCATTTCATTTCCAGTTATGAATTCAGGCTGATGAAAATAACTTGTATTTAAGATAAATGACATCTCAATAGCCCTAACGGTAATATTTATCATATACTATGCCTACCTTTGCTCTCAAAGTTTTAAAATAGCATGATCTGGAACCTTTAAGGCAATATGAGTAAACAGTGATGTTACAATCCTCAGTGGTGACTTTAACATCCACTAACAGGGCCTTTCATCAGGCACACCTTACTAGTACCGGGCTGGTCGCCTTCACCACAGCTAGATGCATTGAGTTGCTGTCCTGCAATTGGCTGATTTAGATATTTGTGTTAATGAGTTATGGAACAGGCGTCTAACAAAGTGGACAGTAGTATGTGAACATTCTTCTATAGTTTTGTCATGTTAGTGGAGACTGGGTCAACAGGACACAGGTCTTTAAAGGTGCAGGTCAGAGACTTTAATGCCATCTAGTGGCTGAGATTGAAACACTCACTCACGCACGCACGCCCTGGACATGTTTCCAGTTGCTCAAAGGGACACTCAGAAACAAACAAACAGTCACAAGGACAATTTAGAGTCTTCAGTTAACTTATTATGCATGTTTTTGGTCTGTGGAAGAAAAATGGAGAAAACATACGCGTGCATGGGGAGAACATGCTAACTCCATTCATGCGTAGGGATAACATGCTAACTCCATGCATACATGGAGATAACATGCTAATGCCACACATGCATGGGGATAACATGCTCACTCCACACATGCATGGGGATAACATGCTCACTCCACACCTGCGTGGGGATAACATGCTCCCTGCATGAGTGGGGATATCTTGCTAACTTCATGCATACATAGGGATAACATTCTAACTCCATGCATGCATGGAGATAACATGCTAACTCCACATATGCATGGTATAACATGCTCATTCCACACATGCATGGGGATAACATGCTCACTCCATGCATGTGTAGGGATAACATGCTAACTCCACACATGCATGGGGATAACATGCTAACTCCATGCATGCTGTTACGTTCCAGGCCGTCTAGGAAGCCTGGGGTAACAAATGAGGATGCACATTCGTCAGGTAAAATAAAATATAACAAAGTTTATTTACAAAAATGATAATAAATTCAAACACAATAAAAAACAAAAGACAAACCGGCGGAAACCCCAAACTAATAACAGCGTCTACTTAAGCTCTGCTAAACACTAAACAACCCAAACTAAAAGGCATCACAAAAACCTTCACATGATGTCTTGGATTTGTTAAAATCCTTAAGGTGACGAGCTTCCTTTACTCAAAAGGTCTAAAAGTTTAACAGAAACAAGCTGTTACAAAAAGAATACAAATTCACAAAACAAAACTACCACCGGGGAGACAACATGACAGTGAGCACCTCTCTGCCCTACTGCTCCCTGAATCTGTGGAGTGGCTTGGCTTTTAAAACAGTGTCAGGGCTGATTGGAACTGTGTACAGCTGGTGGAATCCAATGAGGAGGCATGCTTCTCGCGTGGGGATAACATGCTAACTCCATGCATGCGTAGGGATAACATGCTAACTCTACACATGCATGGGGATAACATGCTCACTCCACTCATGCGTGGGGATAACAAGCTAACTCCATGCATGCGTGGGGATAACATGCTAACTCCATGTATGCGTAGGGATAACATGCTAACGCCACCCATGCGTAGGGACAACATGCTAACTCCACACATGCATGGGGATAAAATGCTAACTCCATGCATGCATGAGGTTAACATGCTAACTCCACGCATGCGTAGGGATAACAAGCTAACTCCATGCATGCATGGGGATAACATGCTAACTCCACACATGCGTAGGGACAACATGCTAACTCCATCCATGCATGGGGATAACATGCTAACTCCATGCATGCGTAGGGACAACATGCTAACTCCACACATGCATGGGGATAAAATGCTAACTCCATGCATGCATGAGGTTAACATGCTAACTCCACGCATGCGTAGGGATAACAAGCTAACTCCATGCATGCATGGGGATAACATGCTAACTCCACACATGCGTAGGGACAACATGCTAACTCCATCCATGCATGGGGATAACATGCTAACTCCATGCATGCGTAGGGACAACATGCTAACTCCACACATGCATGGGGATAAAATGCTAACTCCATGCATGCATGAGGTTAACATGCTAACTCCACGCATGCGTAGGGATAACAAGCTAACTCCATGCATGCATGGGGATAACATGCTAACTCCACACATGCGTAGGGACAACATGCTAACTCCATGCATGCATGGGGATAACATGCTAACTCCATGCATGCATGGGGATAACATGCTAACTCCACACATGCGTAGGGATAACATGCTAACTCCATGCATGCATGGGGATAACATGCTAACTCCATGCATGCATGGGGATAATATGCTAACTTCTCACTCAGAGGCAACAATGATTGTACACAGTCTGCTAAACTACAGGGCCACAAGGAAACAAACCAGAGCAAGTGTTGTGCGTGTTTGTTGGTTTCTGTGGTCACATGGTCATTCCAACATGGTGGAAAAGCGGAGGAAGTAGATTTGGTCCCTTTTACAGCAGTGGGTTAGCCTGGCAAGCCATCCTATATATGTGTATATATAGTCTGGCCACGAACCATTGACGGCTCTCAGTCGTGAGGCGGGATCTACGGTTGTCTTTCAAAATGTCAGCACGCAATTGGATAGCGCTAGGACCAATCAGAGTAACGAACAACGTGACATCATCACAGCGACGGAAAAGCGGGAGGCTTTAATAGCGTCTCACATCAATGATTTCTGTCGTTTTTGTATAAAAACATGTGAATATCAGGTGTACTGGGACATTGCACTACTTTGTTTGATAAAAATAAGAAGCCGCTAAGTATATCAGACAGACTTACGCACGTTGGAGTCTAAATAATCCAATGTTGATGACAAAGCCGTTTCAAACCAACGTGTTTCCTGCGCCACCACCATGTTGCTTGGCCGCAGCGCTGACGTCATCGGCTACTCCCGCTCTGTGATTGGCCCACAATATAGAGCGCTGTGATTGGCCCAACCAAAACTATAGCGAGCTGTGATTGGACAGCCACAGGCAGCGAGGGTTCCTATGAAGCGTGCCTAGACCAAACTCTGCAAAGCAAGAATTTGGTCTAGTTCACTAGGCTAGCAGTGGGTGGTTTTAGTTCACGTCATTGTTCTTGAATATTCTTTTTCTCTGCAACACCCTTTCCTCACAGGAATCAACACTTATAGAAGTTCCTCATTGCAAAGACGTTCCCACAGACGTGTCACCAAACTTGCAGGATCGTATAAATGGAGTGACGGATGTCCTCTCCCGCGTGTCAAAGCTGGTCTCTGAGGACCTGGAGAAGGCTGTGGGCACAGCAGTAGGTCAGGACAAAGACGGTAACCTGCCTTTGAGAATGTTTGTACCTCGTTAGAAAGCATCTTTTCCAGGATGGAGGTTCATCCCTGCTGTGCTTCTCTGTGTTGTGGTTCTCCAGGATCTCCTCAGGACAAGAGACCAATTCTGGCTGTTGTTCCCAGTCCTGCTGCTCTCAGCCTCCCTGGTGGCAAGGAAGGTCTTAATGCCTGTGAGTCCTCAACTTTATACCCACAAAAAATAAGATTCGTCCTCCGTAGATGAAGAGGTTTAATTTTAGTATAAGTTTCTGCATCAATATGTATTTTTCAGACCGATGCTCTCTGACGTTTGACCCTCGCACGGCCAATGGACACCTTTCTCTGTCGCTGGAGAATCGGAGGGCGGAGCACTTGACTTCCGGGCCGCGTCCTGTCCCTCCATATGAGGTCCGCTTCGATCACACCTGGCAGGTGCTCTGCTTTCAGAGCTTCAAATCCGGGCGGCACTTCTGGGAGCTGGAGGTGTCCAAACCCTGGGCCTACGTCGGGGTAAACAGTTACAGCTGCTCTTCTGCTCTATTTTAGTTCTTGAGTCTTTAGGATTTCTCCTGAAAGTCCAAATCTGCTCTTTAATCAGCTGTTTGGTTCAACTATTCACCAGGGGTTCACATGGCTGAAGTTGGAAGTTTTTTAAAGTACAAATACAAATCTATGATTTCAAACTTTATTTAACTGACACGAGTAAAATAGATGGTTTTGGTTAGCCTAGTGAACTAGACCAATTCTTGCTTTGCAGAGTTTGGTCTAGGCACGCTTCATTGGAACCCTCGCAGCCCAAACCACTGCTGTGTCTATCCAATCACAACTCGCTATAGTTTTGGTTGGGCCAATCACAGCGCTCTATATCATGGGCCAATCACAGAGCGGGAGTAGCCGATGACGTCAGCGCTGCGGCCGCGAACCCAAGCAACATGGCGGCAACTCGGAAAACACGTTGGTTTGAAACGGCTTTGTCATCAACATTGGATTATTTAGACTCCAACGTGCGTAAGTCTGTCTGATATACTTAGCGGCTTCTTATTTTTATCAAACTAAGTAGTGCAATGTCCCAGTACACCTCATATTCACATGTTTTTATACAAAAACGACAGAAATCATTGATGTTAGACGCTATTAAAGCCTCCCGCTTTTCCGTCGCTGTGATTACGTCATGTTGTTCGTTACTCTGATTGGTCCTAGCGCTATCCAATTGCGTGCTGACATTTTGAAAGACAACCGTAGATCCCGCCTCACGACTGAGAGCCGTCAATGGTTCGTGGCCAGACTATATATACACATATATAGGATGGCTTGCCAGGCTAGGTTTTGGTGGCTTTATATTTCAAACTTTATTGCATTTGGAAAACATACATCAGAGGCAGAAGCGTACTCCAGAGGCATGTTTACCATAACTGTGACGGGGACTGTAACTGGTTGGTAGCTGCAAATCACTTCAGGGTGTCGGGTCAGGACGGGTTTATTGTTCAGGTGAGTTCACGTGAAATGAGAGAATGTCCAGGTCCAAAGTTTGTATTCGAGCTCAGCTTTAGACACCAACTGTGGGCACTATTCCTCCGTACAGTGATCAACTTGAAGGGGTGTTTGTGAATAGTTATGTGTGTGAATCATCGACCGTATAAATGAGGTGTGAATGTGTGTGTGTGTGTATTTTCTTCCAATGGATGCACACAGTTAACAATGTTAATTAAACAATCTCCATGTAGTGCTGATCGCTCTCTGATTCAAGTTGTGCTTGGAGTATGCATCAGTGAACTCTGATAGCCATCTAGGGGCAGAAACTAAAACTACATGCAAAACACATTGAGGAGATACTAAACTTGAGGGCTGTAAACAAGTAATTAGCAGTCTTTTGTACACAAACGTTTCCTGTTTTTAGCCTAGTGACGATATCACCAGCACCTGCTGCTGTTGACAGGATGGTCGTCTGTTGTATTCAAGTAGGATGTGAAACAGAAAATTAGACAAGAACATGAATAACTGAACACACACTAGGGCAAGAGCTCTGGGGCCTCATTTAAAAAGCTTATGCACAAAACAGAGTCTGAAAGCTGTTATAAGGTTACCCGTGAAATGGCATCATACTTATTTATATGCAGAATATTCATAAAGTGCTTTGCATTGACCGCTCATGGCAGAAAGTGGGTGTGTAGGAGGTGGGATATGATCCAGAAACACCTGAGCATTTGTAGGACAGGTGTGATTTATGAACCTGTGTTTTATAGGTTGGAAAATTAGTTTGAGTGAGTAAATCTTTTGCTGGGTTTAAGTAGGGTTTTAATAAAGATTCTGCACAGATTTATAAATGTGGCCCCAGGTCTACATTTTTTAAAGAACAAATTTAACAGTGTTTATAGATCTCACAGTTCACCTGTTCCCTTTGCTCCGCCTCCTCCTAGGTTACCTATGAGACCATCCCCAGGAAGGAAAAAGGGAAGAGGTGCATGGTGGGGATGAACGACCTGTCCTGGAGCCTGCAGCTGGACGAGCACCAGCTCTGTGCCTGGCACAGCGGGAGGCGGGAGACGCTGGCCGGCCCCTCCCACCACAGCCGCATCGGCATGCTGCTGGACTACGAGGCCGGGACCCTGACTTACTACGGAGACGGACAGACCAGACTTCACGCCTTCCACTGCGCCTTCACGGAGGAGCTGTTCCCCGCCTGCTGGATAGGAGAGGGGGTCAGCATCACCCTCTGCTCCACATGAAGAACTCACAGACCCAGAGGGCCCTGTTTATCCATTTGTCTCTTTTTAAACCATCCCCATGTCTTTGTTTAAGGGACCCGGCTGTGGTTTTACTCTCCTGTGGTGACGAGCCCTTCTCCTCTAGAGCTGAATGTCTCTGGTTCACACTACTGCAGTCTCAACTGTTTTATCTTCCCAGCTTTGATCAAATCATCAGAACTCCATTTCAGCTAAGATTATCGTTTCTGTACTGAAATCAGCTGTTTTTGTGTTTTAAAGCACGGTGGAAAACTTAGGCCCCGCCTACTGTACTACAGATATTTTCTCCATTTAGAAAAACATTTTTATCCACATTATTCTCACTTCTTTGTGGTGTATAAAAAGTTCTTTACACACACACACACACACACACACACACACACACACACACACACACACACACACACACCATAAAACTGGTATTATTGCGCCCTCTTCAGGTTAAAACTCTGCACATTTGAATTTGAATCAGCCATGGCTAATGGCTAAGAGCTGATTTTCTACATTAGCCAGTGTTTCTCGGCCACTCACGAGCCGATACGGCTCAGAGCCGCTTGCCTCCTCCATTAATCCTTCCTCCCTTTCCTTTGGTAAAGGAGTTGAAGGGAACTCCCCCAGACTAAGAAGTCTGCAGCTGTTTCTCTGTCCGAGGGCATGTTTGTTAGCGGCTCATTTCTCCAACAGAAAACCTCCAAGTGGCAGGGATGGGGGCGTGCTGTCAGTTACGGCACTGCCCTCTCAGTCCGCCAGGCAATCCCTCCTTTTGGCATGTTTTTTAAACAAAGTATGAATGGAGGAGGACTCTGGTACGGGGGCGACTTGCTTTTTAAGTGCCCGCCCCATAATCGGAGGGTTGAAGCTCTGCTCAGTCTGTCACAGTGATTGTGTCCTGGGGCAAGACACTTCACCCTCCTTGCCTGCTGATGGTGGTCGAAGGGAACGGTGGCTTCTGTCAGGGTGCCCCAGGGCAGCTGTGGCTACGATGGAGCTCATCACCACCAGCGTGTGAATGACTGGTGTGTTGTAAAGCGCCTTGGGGGGTGTAGGACTCTATACAGTGCTATATAAACACAGACTGTTTACCATCAGCACTGCAGCGGGGCCTGAAAAACGACAGTCAAGGTTTGACAAACGTAGCGTGTAGTTTGAAGGTAGTCTTGCTAACAACGTAGCTAATAATGTTTTTCTAACCAGGTGTTTTCACCTGCTGTGATTTCTACCCAAAAACCTCACTTCTCTCATCTTCATTAGATGTAAATCTACCTCCCAAACTTTGGGATCATGTGAAAATGTTGTTTTTCTTCATGGCAACACACCTGGATGATTCAAACCTGCCCAGCAGAACGAATTTCAAACTCAGCTAATCATCATTGACGTTTACCGATGCCAACTCTGACCTCATGGAAACATGTCGGCATTTTTCTTTTACTTCCCTGGGAGTTTTTGTTCAGGTTTGAGTAGAACGTGTGTAATAATGGTTAGATTAGGAAGCACCAAGGTCAGAGGTCAGCATCAATCACTCTAAAGGACTTTTCTGTGGATTCATGAGCTGTTTTCCTTCAGCTTCATCCTGCACACTGATATGTTATGATCCTGCAGTAGTTTGTGTTTATTTACCGTTTAGTGAATTCTGAGTCAGACTCTTGTCCCGTCTTGCCCAGACACCAGCTGGGGTCTGACAGGTCCTGGTTTTCCGTTGTTGGAAAAAGAAGTTTCAGGGAGAACTACTGAGGGTGATTGGTGGTGGGATCTGCTGCACTTTCAGATGTTTTTAACTGGTTTAAGTAAATAAGTACATTTTATTTGTATAGCACTCATCACAGAAAAAGAATCACAAAGTGCTTCACAAAGAAAGGAAGTCTGCAGCTTTTTCTCTGTCCGAGGGCGTGTTTGTTAGCAGCTCATTTCTCCAACAGAAAATAATAATAATAAAGGTTTATATTTTAATCACTTGCTGAGCTTTGTGGTGAACTTTGATCTGCTGAGTGACTTAAGGCTCAGCATTTTGGGAAACATCTGTTTTGCACATGATCCCAAACTCCAGACACAGATGAAGCTGGGACATTTCTGTCCTACTCTCCTCTCTCTTGTGTTTAAGGTGGACATTAAACCTCCAACCCTGCTGACTGGAGACAATAAAACAGCCTCCTCCACGAGTCAAGAGCTGTTTATTAAAATACAATCCAACGCATACATGCATCAGTACACATCATGATTCGTTTCCCTTTTTGAGACATTTTACATGAATTGTTCAATAAATTAGTTTGAAATAAATACAGAGCTTTGTTTTATTGTACAGCCACGACAGAGCAGACGGTAGCTGGATGCATAGCGCGCTAAGAGTGCAAAGATACAGCCACAGATAACAGTGAACAGATCACTGACCACAGAGGAAGTCAAGGTCCAGGAGCAGATATGGAGTCACTCAGATAAAAAAAAAAAAACTGAAACTGGAGAGTTCAAACCACAGGTGCAGAAATTCTGAAGAACCGTCGGGTTTTTATCATAAAAGAAGAGTGGAAGGAGCAGCTGACTGGTGGTGAATCTGAGCATCCGTTTACAAATAACCTACTAAAAAGGAAGTAACATCACTGAGTGACTGAACATAATAAAGCTGATCCCTCCAGGCCCGGGTCGCTGTGCTGTAATCCAGGATCAGGGATCCCACTGAAATCTGCTCTTTATTTTTAACGGCTTGCACCAACATCTCCGCTAGGAGTCTCCACAGGAGCAGCCTGTACACACTAGGAACATTCAGCTGGCCTCCGGGCGCGTTACACTAGTGATGACTGAGCTTCACAGCTATGTGCAGTCTACAGTTTAAGGTGGCTGAATGATCAAAATACAAACATCTCTGAGATGTGGTCAGAAAGCCTCCTGGTAGCATCTGGCTACAGCTCACTTGACCACTCTGGACTCTGACAACACTTCTTTGCTCGAGTTAAGGTGCTTCTGAACAAATTGACAACACACTTGGAGGTGGGAAAGCAAGGACAAGAGGGATGACCAGGAAGACTGACAGGAGGATAATGTCCTGATGTCCAGTTTTAATGGAAGGAGAGGAGAGGTGATCCCATAGGATGGAGGACACAGGAGACAAATGAGGATGAGATCAAGCAAGTCTACTGATTCTTCCCGTCTTCTGGGGGGGAGTAGGGGGGAGGTTTGTCCTGGGGCAGAGGAAAGTTGCTGTTAGAGCGAGTCTGGTCACACAGAAGGAACCAATAACATTGTACTTGCACAGACTGACATTGTTGTGTGATTGTTCTGAAAAAGGTTTTGTCCTGCTGCTTTAGCACAGCTGTTGGGTAAAGTTTAGGTCAGATGAATGAAGAAGAAAAGAAAACAGCTGATCTACAACTATAGAAAATGAGATAAAAAAACAATAATAATTCATAAAGTTAATTTTTAATTGAATATTTAAATACTTTAATCAATTTTAAATTGTAACAAAATCTATATTCTCATTATTATTTATCCTAATACATTTAGAACGTGAAGGGTCAAGAGTACTAAGGCTACGTTCACACTGCAGGTCTTGATGCTCAATTCCGATTTTTTGAGTAAATCCGATTTTTTTTTGTGGCTGTTCACATTATAACTGAAATGCGACATCAAACACTCTCCAGTGTGAACGCTTCACGGCCCCAAAGCGACCCGCATGCGCAGAAGACAAGAAGTCCCAGTCAGAACCAGGAGAGGTGGAGTTGTGATGTGAAAGCCTTCACTGACAGTTCAGCCACAGGATCACACCTGAGTCTCTCGTTTTGGGCTGGAAACTATTTTAAAACTATAAACTATTTTACTCCTTATTCCCGCCGTCTTCCCCAGTTAGTATTCCCTGAAAATGTTTCAGTATTAAGTTAATTTACGGAAAAACCCCCGCCCCGCTGTCACGGAGACTGAGACCGGAGATGCACTTCGCTCCAGCAGCACCTCCCACTCTCATGCTTTCTTGTATTTTTAATTCCAAAACTTGACAGGATGTCCCACAGATCCCTGAATCCTGTCAGCGCTGCTCTTCAGCGCTAGCCTAGTGAACTAGACCAAATTCTTGCTTTGCAGAGTTTGGTCTAGGCACGCTTCATAGGAACCCTCGCAGCCTGTGGCTGTCCAATCACAGCTCGCTATAGTTTTGGTTGGGCCAATCACAGCGCTCTATATTTTGGGCCAATCAGAGAGCGGGAGTAGCCGATGACGTCAGCGCTGCGGCCGCGAACCCAAGCAACATGGCGGCAACGCAGGAACCACGTTGGTTTGAAACAGCTTTGTCATCAACATTGGATTATTTAGACTCCAACGTGCGTAAGTCTGTCTGATATACTTAGCGGCTTCTTATTTTTATCAAACAAAGTAGTGCAATGTCCCAGTACACCTGATATTCACATGTTTTTATACAAAAACGACAGAAATCATTGATGTGAGACGCTATTAAAGCCTCCCGCTTTTCCGTCGCTGTGATGATGTCACGTTGTTCGTTACTCTGATTGGTCCTAGCGCTATCCAATTGCGTGCTGACATTTTGAAAGACAACCGTAAATCCCGCCCCACGACTGAGAGCCGTCAATGGTTCATGGCCAGACTACATATTCACATATATAGGATGGCTTGCCAGGCTACTTCAGCGCTCCTCCTCAGTAAAGTCCTGACACGACGCTCACCTCCGCTGAGCAGTCACGTAGGAGGTGGATTCAATGCGACATGACCGTTCAGACTGCAAAAACTTCGGATAGGAGGCGGTTTTAATGGGACATGACCGTTCAGACTGCAGTCGCTTTCAAAAATTGCGCATATGTGTCACAATCAGTACTATATATTGAAACGACCTGGATCAGATTAGGAAAAATCGGATCCGTGCTGTTCAGACTGTCACAAAAAAATCAGATAAGGGTCACAGGCAGGTCAACATGCGGATTTGATGCGCTTTTGCCTGCAGTGTGAACATAACCCAAGTGAGCTGTAGCGAGATGCTACCAGGAGGATTACCTGTGGCAGGTACACACGTGTGGGAGGAAGAGTAGCACAGCTGGTGCTCGCTGCTGCCTCGGCTGCTTTGGCCTCCGCTAGAAACCAGAGAGGAGACATGAACAGCTGAAGTCATGAACTGGGCCCAGCTCATTTAAAACGTCACACCACTACTTCCTGTGGGCTTTTCATACACAAGGTTTATGTCTCTTTATATAGCAGACATATCCTATTCTATAATCCTATAAAATACTCACAGTCGTGGCCAAAAGTTTTGAGAATGACACAAATATGGGAAATTGGAAAAGTTGCTGCTTTAGTTTTTATAATAGCAATTTGCATATACTCCAGAATGTTATGAAGAGTGATACGATGAATTGCATAGTCCGTCTTTGCCATGGAAATTAACTTAATCCCAAAAAAACTTTCCACTGCATGTTATTGCTGTCATTAAAGGACCTGCTGACATCAATTCAGTAATGGTCTTGTTAACTCAGGTGAGAATGTCGACGAGCACAAGGCTGGAGATCATTATGTCAGGCTGATTGGGTTAGAATGGCAGACTTGACATGTTAAAAGGAGGGTGATGCTTGAAATCATTGTTCTTCCATTGGTAACCATGGTGACCTGCAAAGAAACATGTGCAGCCATCATTGCTTTGCATTAAAATAGCTTCACAGGCAAGGATATTGTGGCTACTAAGATTGCACCTAAATCAACAATTCATAGGCTCATCAAGAACTTCAAAGAAAGAGGTTCAGTTCTTGTTAAGAAGGCTTCAAGGCTTCCAAGAAAGTCCAGCAAGTGCCAGGATCGTCTCCTAATGAGGATTCAGCTGTGGGATCGGAGTGCCACCAGTGCAGAGCTTGCTCAGGAATGGCAGCAGGCAGGTGTGAGCGCATCTGCACGCGCAGTGAGGCGAAGACTTTTGGAAGATGGCCTGGTGTCAAGAAGGGCAGCAAAGAAGCCACTTCTCTCCAAAAAACACATCAGGGACAGATTGATCTTCTGCAAAAAGTATGGCGAATGGACTGCTGAGGACTGGGGCAAAGTCATATTCTCCGATGAAGCCCCTTTCCGATTGTTTGGGGCATCTGGAAAAGGCTTGTCCAGGGAAGAAAATGTGAGCGCTACCATAAGTCCTGTGTCATGCCAACAGTAAAGCATCCTGAGACCATTCATGTGTGGGGTTGCTTCTCATCCAAGGGAGTGGGTTCACTCACAATTTAGCCCAAAAGCACAGCCATGAATAAAGAATGGTACCAAAACCCTCCGACAGCAACTTCTTCCAACAATCCAACAGCAGTTTGGTGAAGAACAATGCATTTTCCAGCATGATGGAGCACCGTGCCATAAGGCTAAAGTGATAACTCAGTGGCTCGGGGACCAAAACGTTGACATTTTGGGTCCATGGCCTGGAAACTCCCCAGATCTTAATCCCATTGAGAACTTGTGGTCAATCCTCAAGAGGCGGGTGGACAAACCAAAACCCACTAATTCTGACAAACTCCAAGAAGTGATGATGAAAGAATGGGTTGCTGTCAGTCAGGATTTGGCCCAGAAGTTGATTGAGAGCATGCCCAGTCGAGTTGCAGAGGTCCTGAAAAAGAAGGGCCAACACTGCAAATACTGACTCTTTGCATAAATGTCATGTAATTGTTGCTTAAAGCCTTTGAAACATATGAAGTGCTTGTAATTATATTTCAGTATTTCAGCAGAAACAACTGAAACAAAGATCTAAAAGCAGTTTAGCAGCAAACTTTGTGAAAACTAATATTTGTGTCATTCTCAAAACTTTTGGCCACGACTGTAGAGGTGAGGGGAAACTTGTTCCGGTGTTTACGGTTGATCTTCCTGCCTCCTCCCATGCAGAAGGATGACATCTGTCACTGATGTAAAAGACTTATCACACATGGCTGACATCAGATATGGGTCTGATTTAGGACCACATTATATAAAGGTGACCTGGGTCAGATTTAGAATAAAAAATCTGGTTTATGCTGTCATAAGAAATATTACAATTGGGCAAAGAAAGGGTTTGATTTGGGTCACTTCAGACTGATCCCCACCTGCTGCTGAGGAGGGGAGGTCTGCATCATTTGGTGGCTGCTGTCCCAGAGGAGCAGAATAAGGAGGTGGAGGGACATAGCTCACAGAAGCATCAAATGCTGGAGGACTCGGGTAGAATCCACCTGAAATGACAGAGACAAAACTTACGAGGAAACGTTATGATCCATTAATGTTTTACCCATTCTGTATCTTTGAGCAGCCTCAGTTCAGAGAAACAACTATCCACAACAAGGGAGGTTACAAAGTCTTAAATCCAATTAAATCTCCTAAGTTTCATAACAGTTTAAATACATAAATACAAATCAGCATCTTTTTTGCAACACTTGTTCTATGTACATTTATATATTACTATATATATTATAGGGATGTGAATCTTACAACAACTCACGATTCGATTCCGATTCTCGGGGTGCCGATTCGATTCAGAATCGATTTTCGATTCTCGATTCAAATCGATGCACAATCAAAATTAACAAAAAGTGTCAGTTCCAGGATTTACTACTTTCTTCTGCAAGTTAGAAAAAGCTATGGGAAATTGTTATTTTACTTAAAAGAAAACTGGTTATGTTTAAGAAAATGCAAATTTACAAGGTAAAATAAAGTGATTCTAAAACTGTAAACAGAGGCAATCTTTTGATGAAAAGGCAACATTTATTGTTGCTTATACCTTGTAAAATTGAACAAATCTTTACAGTTACCTAATAGTACCTTTGAAAGTAATGCAGTCAAATACTTTTCAAGTATGTGTGGCAACAAAGTTTAACATTATGAAGACTAACAGGCACTAATTAGGCTATGTTCACACTGCAGGCAAAAGCGCATCAAATCCGCATGTTGACCTGCCTGTGACCCTTATCTGATTTTTTTGTGACAGTCTGAACAGCACAGATCCAATTTTCCTAATCCGATCCAGGTCGTTTCAATATGTAGTACTGATTGCGACACATATGCGCATTTTTTGAAAGCGACTGCAGTCTGAACGGTCATGTTGCATTAAATCCGCCTCCTATCCGAGTTTTTTGCAGTCTGAACGGTCATGTCGCATTAAACCCATCTCCTATCCGAGTTTTTTGCAGTCTGAACGGTCATGTCGCATTAAATCCGCCTCCTATTCGAGTTTTTTGCAGTCTGAACGGTCATGTCGCATTAAATCCGCCTCCTATCCGAGTTTTTTGCAGTCTGAACAGTCATGTCGCATTAAATCTGCCTCCTATCCGAGTTTTTTGCAGTCTGAACGGTCATGTCACATTAAATCCACCTCCTACGTCACTGCTCAGCGGAGGTGAGCATCGTGTCAGGACGTTCCTGAGGAGAAGTGTTGAAGAGCAGCGCTGACAGAAGGATTCAGGGGTCTGTGGGACATCCTGTCAAGTTTTGGAATTAAAAATACAAGAAAGCATGAGAGCGGGAGGTGCTGCTGGAGCGAAGTATCTCTCCGGTCTCGGTCTCCGTGAGAGCGGGGCAAGGGGGTTTCCGTGAATGAACTTAATACCAAAACATTTTCAGGGAACACTAACTCGGGAAGACGGCGGGAATAAGGAGTAAAATAGTTTTTAAAATAGTTTCCACCCCAAAACGAGAGACTCAGGTGTGATCCTGTGGCTGAACTGTCAGTGAGGGCTTTCACATCACAACTCCACCTCTCCTGGTTCTGACTGGGACTTCTTGTCTTCTGCGCATGCGGGTCGCTTTGGGGCCGTTAAGCGTTCACACTGGAGAGCGTTTGATGTCGCATTTCAGTTATAATGTGAACAGTCACACAAAAAATATCGGAATTGAGCATCAAGACCTGCAGTGTGAACGTAGCCTAATGCTGCGTTCACACCGGCCATAAAGTATGCGTCGCCAGCGTCAAGTTTCAATGTTAAGTCTATGGTAAGGCGCGTCAGAGCTGCGTCAAAGTCCTTGCGTCGCTTTGTGAGCGTTGGGTGCGTCAAAGCTTGATACTTTTCATGGTGCGTTCACACCGGCCTTGACGTATGCGTCAAACAACGCATACTTCGTGGCGTTTTGACGCCTATATATTTTTGACGTTGACGCAGCTTGCGTTGGCGCAGCTTGCTTTGACGGTTGCGTCAGCCCCACTGGGAGGGGAAGGGAGGAAAGAGCGCGTGCGTGGCTCTCTGTTGCCGGATGTTTGTAACAATGGCGGATCGTTAACGTTGAAAAAACACTCACCCGACACGCCAAGTTCTCCAGCAACCTTCCTCCAAGCAAGGTCCTTTTTATTCCGATCTCGGTAGGCGTAGCAGGTCGGGTCATACAGTTCACGCTGGTTACAAACAGCTACGATCAGTTTGTCCTCCATAGTTGAATGAATTCGCCTTCTTCCCTCGCTCTGCTGTGACGTATCGACTCGCGCTCTGATTGGTTGACGCTTGTAAAGCGACGCAGAAAGTTCAGCTAGCTGAACTTGCTTTGACGTTTGCGTTGCAAGCTTTGACGTTTGCGTTGAACGCTTTGACGTTTGCGTTGAACGCTTTGACGTTTGCGTTGAACGCTTTGACGCTTGCGTCAAAGCTTGAAAAGCGTGAAAAGTATCAAGCTTTGACGCGCCCAACGCTCACAAAGCGACGCAGGGACGTTGACACAGCTCTGACGCGCCTTACGATAGACTTAACATTGAAACTTGACGCTGGCGACGCATACTTTATGGCTGGTGTGAACGCAGCATCACACTTTTCAAGCTTTGACACAAGCGTCAAAGCTTGCAACGCAAACGTCAAGCAAGTTCAGCTAGCTGAACTTTCTGCGTCGCTTTACAAGCGTCAACCAATCAGAGCGCCAGTTGATACGTCACAGCAGAGGGAGGGAAGAAGACAAATTCATTCAGCTATGGAGGACAAACTGATCGAAGCAACCATCAAAGCAAGCTGCGCTAACGCAAGCTGCGCCAACGCAAGCTGCGTCAACACAAGCTGTGTCAATGTCAAAAATATATAGGCGTCAAAAACGGCATGAAGTATGCGTTGTTTGACGCATACGTCAAGGCCGGTGTGAACGCACCATTAGTCTTAAAGGGACTTTATGGAATTTGAAATTTTCATGCTCGCTATTGCCCCCTCAGGCCAAACGTGTAACTGCAGCTTCAATAGTAAGCTCGTGCACGAGGCATGCATGCTGTACTCCTGAATGAAAACAACAGCTGAGTCAGTCCTGCTGCTGATGGCTCTTCTAAATTGTCTTTCAAATTTGCCTCCACACAATTAACAATGTCCAATACAGAATAGAATAGAATAGAATAGAATAGAATAGAATAGAATAGAATAGTCTTTATTGATTTTGTACAGGGTACAGTTAATTTGGAGTGCCACTCCCTTTGGTGCAAAATGTAAAAGAATACAAAAAATAATGCAGAAATGATGTAAATATAAAATCAACAATAATATGTGCAAATATACACACAGAGTAGCAGCATTAGTTGGGTTCTGTGCAGGCCACTATTGTAAGCAGAATTTTAGCATATTGAGTGAAACTCAAATAGCACATATAATTGTTAGCCTATATAATAATTATAATTGTTATATAATTATAATTGTGATAATTGTCAGCTTCATCCAGGCCAATGCAAGGAAGTTGGTCAACCTCATCCTGTGATGCACACCTATTGCACAAGACAAATACATTTTATATAATCAGTGACTAGAAAGTGAGAGTGGGATGTTACTACGGTATTAAAAAACAATAATAAAACATACCTTATTGATATTGGAGATACATAATCTGAATCATACGGGTCTAAAGCTCCTTCCTTCTCTTTCCAGCTCTAGTCTGGAAGTAAAAACAGCAGCAAAACATGATTATATATCCTGACATATAGCCATTGCATTTCTATGACAATAATTTGTTACTTACACACTGTTTCCAAACTATTGGCTTGTTCCTCATCTAAAGAGTTCTTTCAGCTCCATCGACTTGATGCTACAAAAACAAACAAAAAACATCAATTACAAAAACATAGGTTATGAATCAAATTATAAAAGCTCTGCATGTTTCTGCATTTACCAAGACTTCTCATAAAGGATAACCAGGGCTGCTGTATAATTTATTCTCCACATCCAGACTCAATTATCCTATCTTCTGTCTCATGAACAGAAGCTGGGATGTTTTTGCCCACAAAGTTTTTCTTTTTTGCTCCAACAACACACTCCTCTGGTTATGAATTTTTCTTTCTTGTGCTCCTGATCTATTTCCTCTCCACCTCCATGGATCCACCTGTCTGTCGGCACATCTGACGCTGGTCAGATGCTGCGTGTTGTCAGTCATTGAGGGAACGTGCACGGTGTCGGATAACTCGTCTTTTTTCTCTCTCTCCTCTTGCCTGGGCTGATATGGCGAGTGATTTCTGCCACGGATAACCAGCCGAAGGAGATGAACGTCATACATAAACGTTTGAGAAGCTGCGCTTGGAGAAGCACGTCGTCTCTGTTGCGTGTGGAGAAGTGCGTCGTCGGCATGCCGTAATAATGGGAAATTCCTGCCGATTGAAAAAAAGTAATGTAACACAAAGACCAACATAAGATGTTAATGTGACTTGCTTCATTGTGTCATTTTTCTAATAATAATTTTTCTGAAATAAAAAATAAAAAAAAAACTAATAAATACCTCTTGGAATTAAACTGTCCTTTACAAATACATCCTTTACAAAGATGCTGTACACCTTTTTTATAATAAGTAGTAGTTTCAACAAATATGTAAATATGTGTTTTTGCCATGAGCGTTTACAATGACCCTGGGATAATTTTGTGTCATAAACTCATTTTGTGATTTTCTTCTCCTGTCTCTGTATAAATGATTACACCATGGCCAATACAACCCTGATGCATGAAGCAGAAACAAAAACACAATCCAACTTCTGTGGGTGATAGTTTACCCTCCTTTATTTTATGCACAACAAAGTACCTCAAACATCAAAGACGTTAATGTATAAAACAATGAGCATTTTTTGCTTAAGAAAAAAGATTCAAGTCTTTGGTTCATGGGTTCTGGTGGAGACGTGATGAGACCAGTTTACCTGAAAGCAGGACAAGAGGCAAACTTGAGACTTGCAAACTTTAAACGACAAGAAGCTAGAAAATCAGGAGGTAATAGCAACACTTAGGTTGAGCAATACCCAAAGTGAGCAATCATCCAGCATCAAGTCTCCCAGTTACTTTTAAAGCCAGACTGGCTCTGACCTTCTCACAAAATTTCTAATCTACACATCAACAGATTTTCTGGTGTGCATAGGTGCAAAAATGATGTTTGCCATCTACAGTGCATAAAATGTGATTAGCAACACATCACATTCCCTTTTAAGTATTGTCTTGTTGACACAATACAAGTTGTGTGTCTCCTAGCAATGATGCCACACCTTTACATTTATGTTGATAATATACTGGTTGCAATCTACCTGCCATGATCTTATATCCACAGATGTATCTGCTTCAACATGTAAGTCTATGTTTGCTGGTTTCTTACGAAAACCAAGAGTGTTTTCTGTGGAGGTTTGGATGTTTAATGGTAAATGCAGGTGATCTGGCTGAACCTGACCTGAGTGTGACTGCTAATAAAAGGTGTTCTGCTGTTCAATATTGCTGTCATTGCTGACTCAAGGCATTTTACTGCCACATAATATGGACAGTGATTTTCAATGTTGCAACTGTTTATACATTTGAAATTGTAAATTACCTTTTCATTGTGAATAAATGCTGTCACAGTTACCTTTTCCTTTTCTTGTGAGGCTACCATAAACCATAAATCACTCAACTGTTTGGGTGGAAACTAACTAAATGACTGTTGGGTTTTCAAGAAAGCCACAAAGGAATTTTGAAAGCGTCTATTTACTATAGGCTAATATGTACATTTGAAATTTTATGTAAAATACTAATAATACAGTTTGTAATTAATAAATGTAATGCTTCAATTATAGCCTGATAAAAAGTCGTTAGGCTACTGTAAAAGAAAAAGAGGGGGGAAATGATCATCTGTAGGATTGTAATCCTCTGTGTAGTTTTCAGAAACATTTAGAATGTGACCTACAAGTTTTGTAAAACTGAACTATCTACTGTTATTACAACAATAATACAATGATCCAAAAAACAAAATATGTGATTAGCAACACATCACAAAAACATCACACCACTTCCAGAACGTGTTAAACTCAGTAGTTCGGATCAGGCCAGACAGGAAATCAAACCCAGGAGTAGCATGAAACATCTGCCGACTTTCTAAATAAAAGACACCTGCAAAATGGCTGCTTGGTTTGGAAGCTCAGTCTCTTTGTAAATGTAGCCAGCCAGAGCATAGACTGCAGATGATGGCCCATCCCATTGGAATGTGCATGAGTGTTGGGGGTAGATGAAAATTCGCAGTCATCTAGAAGGTCCTCATCTTCACACTAGAATTACTGAGCTTTATTTTTGCTGGTGAAAAATACTCCATTGCCCTCCTGCTTTTACTACTTACCAGTGATCAGTGGCACATTTGCATTCATTTACTCAGACGGCTAGCTACAATCAATAGTATGACCCAAACACCTAGCCTAGTGAACTAGACCAAATTCTTGCTTTGCAGAGTTTATATATTCACATATATAGGATGGCTTGCCAGGCTACCAAACACCAGCAGTGTTGGGCAAGTTACTTTAAAATTGTAATACATTTTTATATTACTAGTTACAGCATCAAAAATGTAATATGTTTGTATTACATATTACGGTCTCAAAAATGTAACTGAGTTACAGTCTCACCAGAAAATGTGTTGTCATGTTTAACAATAACAGAACACAGACACAACAACTGCCTTACAAACATTTGTATATCCAAATTAAAGGTATAACCTCAAGTAAAGCTATAAAAAATGTCCTGAGAGTAGTCACACTCATAAGAATACAACAAAATAATCAATCATTCTAGGCAAATGAATAAATCAGAATAAGCCAACAAAAATCCAAGTAGCAAATGTTTACCAGAAATGTTTTCACACTTTAGCAGCTATTTGGTGTGGTACAGAGTCCATCTCACTGACATATTTATTAAATTGCACCAAAAGAAGTTGCTGAAAGTGCTATAAAAACAAAATGGCTATACTTATTTATTCAGGGTATCTGCAGGTATCTCAAAGTAAAATTCAATAACTGTTCTAGACTTTTTAAGACCTTCAAAAAAAAAAAATTAAGACTATTGCAATGCAGCTGTAACTAATAATAACTAATGTTTTTGTTTCTGCTTCATGCATCAAGGTTGTATTGGCCAGGTGTAATAATTTATACAGAGACAGGAGAAGAAAAACACAAAATGACAGGGGCTGAGAAGCCGCTCAGCTAGTTTGTTGATGACATATGTTTTTTTATCCCAGGGCCATACACTTGTAAACACTCGTGGCAAAAACACATTTCTACATATTTGTTTGAAACTACTACTTGTTATAAAAAGGCTTACAACATCTTCAATGCATGAAGGTGAAGGAGAGAAGTATTTGTAAAGAACAGGTTAATTCCAAGATATATATATATATATATATTTTTTTTTATTAAATTTTACATATAATCAGAAAAATGACACAATGAAGCAAGTCACAGTAACATCCTATCTTGGTGTTTGTGTTACATTTATTATTATTGTTTGTTTGTTTTGTTTTTTTACATTTGTTCATTCACTTTTTTTCTATGCCTCTGATAAAAAAGGTTTTGAGAAACATTTAGAATGTGACCTACAAGTTTTGTAAAACTGAACTATCTACTGTTATTATAACGATATATTAATAAAAAAAACATGAGGCGGCGACGTCAGGGGAGGCGACGTTTGGTAAGACGCATAAATTATTTACTAATTCCGAAGGTGCGCCGCCGCTACGTCGCTGCTGCCAAGCGTTGGTTTACATGCGTCGCCGCTACGTCGCCGCGGGTCTTAAATCCGCTCAATGGAAAATACCATTGACAGTGCAGACGTTCACACGGCGACGTCACCTTCAGCTGCGCCTTCTCCAGAGGCTGGTTAGGCTTATGCTGCGTTCACACCGGGCTTTGACGTTTGCGTCGCCAGCGTCAAGTTTCAATGTTAAGTCTATGGTAAGGCGCGTCAGAGCTGCTTCAACGTCCCTGCGTCGCTTTGTGAGCGTTGGGCGCGTCAAAGCTTGATACTTTTCACGCTTTCACGCTTTCACGCAAGCGTCAAAGCTTGAAAAGCGTGAAAAGTATCAAGCTTTGACGCGCCCAACGCTTGCAACGCAAACGTCAAGCAAGTTCAGCTAGCTGAACTTTCGGCGTCGCTTTACAAGCATCAACCAATCAGAGCGCGAGTTGATACGCCACAGCAGAGCGAGGGAAGAAGGCGAATTCATTCAACTATGGAGGACAAACTGATCGTAGCTGTTTGTAACCACCGTGAACTGTATGACCCGACCTGCTACGCCTACCGAGATCGGAATAAAAAGGACCTTGCTTGGAGGAAGGTTGCTGGAGAACTTGGCGTGTCGGGTGAGTGTTTTTTCAACGTTAACGATCCGCCATTGTTACAAACATCCGGCAAAAGAGAGCCGCGCACGCGCTCTTTCCTCCCTTCCCCTCCCGGTGGGGCTGACGCAACCGTCAAAGCAAGCTGCGCCAACGCAAGCTGCTTCAACGCAGGCTGCGTCAACGTCAAAAATATATAGGCGTCAAAAACGGCATGAAGTATGCGTTGTTTGAAGCCCGGTGTGAACGCAGCATTAGTCGTGGCAGCGATTACTCGCCATAACGGTGATAGGGCTGACGGGAGCTGTACGCGCGGCGCACATCATCTCCAATGGCGCATTTGGAGATGATGTGCGCCGCGCGTACAGCTCCGTCAGGCGCATTTGGAGAGGATGCATCCTAATTTGTGTCCCCTCTTGTAGCGTGTGTTCGGTTCTGCCTATCGGGAGGGGCGGGTCAGCGGCGCTGGGGGGAATGTGTTTACTTGGAGACGGACATATATTTGCAGAAATCTCGGATATTTCCACTAATAAATGAGCGGTAATAGTACCGGTACACATCCTACCCTGGAAAAAAGTCCCAGAGCGCTGAGAAGTAAAAATAAGAATAAGACTAATATTAATATCCTGACCAGCACCGACTCTGATGGAGACACGCTAAACAAGCAGCCTAAAAATGTTCCTATGACATACGTAAGTCCCCGGTTTGCTTTGAAAGCACCCACAACCCTTACCCCACACGTATTTAGTAATAATTTCTTACCTGTCCAGCAACAATGATGTCAACTGTGGGTCTTTTGTCTCAGCATTTTCCACTACTCAGGCCGGACCGATGTTTATCCTCGTTCTTTGTCTTCGGCGTCCAGACTCGAGTTTTGCCATTTTTGTCGCGCTGGAATACACTCTTGGGTTCTTTGTCTTGTTTGGGGTCTGGGCTGGAGTTTCACTGGTGCTTGAAGCAGCTCTCTTATTGTTCTTGGCTGAATCAGCTACCAAAACCACCTCTCGCTCTACCGCTAAGCTACAGTTAGCAAACAAACGCTGCGGGCGCGTGAGCGCGCATGACGTCATCACGCATTACGCTGCCTCTGGAGGACACTGGGGAAGCCTGCTTGCTCGACCCGAGCACAATCTTTTCTGTGAGTTTACAGGCCTACAGAGGCAATCACAGTAAAAATGCCAGGGCTCATTCTACAGGACCAGGGCATTGCAGGAGAATGTATGAGGAATAAATTTAAAATTTCTATACTTGTATTAGCTGTTAAACTTCCACAATGTCCCTTTAACAAGCATCAATAATGCACGGTGCACTCGGCATGAAACAACAGTCAAACAAAACAGGATAACACCATTTAAACATTATAAAACATAATGAACTTACTTCTTGACTCAAAACGCACACAGGATAATAATAAAGGTAAGTCTCTGTCGTATTTCAGCAGATTGCAGCGTAGAAGCACACAGCAGAGCAACTACAGCTAGCGCCGGTGCGCCAGCGATGATGCGTTCAGGGACGCTCGGAAATACGGCAGTTTACATAAAGACTTTCAGACAGAATCGATTCTGAACCTTTATAAGTAAGAATCACGATTCGAATGCGAATCGATTTTTTCAGGCACCTCTAATATATTATATATTACTCATCATTTGAAAGCTAGGACTCTATGATTCCAATATCTGATCAGAACTACTACAACCTGTCTGGACATAGAGTCCACGAGTTTCCAAATAAGGAAAAAACAAAAAAAATAAAAAAAAAAATAAAAAAAATAAAAAACCACTATATTCTGTTCCTGGGGGCGTTTTGTGCAGCTGAAAAGACGGAACTTCATTTCTGGTTCAGCTACAAAAAACGCGGTCGTTGTGGTGCGCACTTCAGACCGGAGGATTACATCAATCCATCCATTCATTTTCTTTCGCTTATCTGGAGTCAGGTCGCGGGGGCAGCAGCTTAAGGAGGGAGGCCCAGACCTCTCTCTCCCCAGCCACCTGGGCCAGCTCCTCCGGGGGAATCCCAACGCGTTCCCTGGCCAGCCGAGAGACATGGACCCTCCAGCGTGTCCTGGGTCTTCCTTTGGGTCTCCTCCTGGTTGGACGTGCCTGGAAAACCTCACAAGGGAGGCGTCCAGGAGGCATCCTAACTAGATGCCCAAGCCACCTCAACTGGCTCCCCTCAATGTGAAGGAGCAGCGGGTCTACTCCGAGCCCCTCCCAGATGACCGAGCTTCTCACCCTTTCTCTAAGGGAGAGCCCAGACACCCTGTGAAGAAAACTCATGCATCACTGCAGACGCAGCACCAATCCACTTGTCGATCTCACGCTCCACCCTTCCCTCACTCGTGAACATGACCCCAAGATACTTATGGCGCTTACACACTAGCACCGGCTCGGACCGGGCGGGATTGGGTAAGTTCCTTTCACATCCGGGTGGCCCGGGGATTTTTGGGGCTGAACCGTACGTGTTTTCGGCCCTCATCTGAAGGTGGTCTGACTTGCGCCGAAAACCGGGCCAACACACCCACTGCCGACTCATTGGTCGGCTCAAATTCACGCCTACCTTTAGGGGGAACCTCCGATTAGCGGATAGAATCCGCCAGCGGGGGTTTCCTGCATGTGCGCTTCATTATCACTCTGAATGCGGAGGAGTTAACAAGCCTCTGACTGAAGCTGTTTTATCTGTTTCCGTCAGCTGTGATGAGCGCAGCGCAGCGCGCGCGCGCGCACACACACACACACACACACACTGACGCCACGCAGCTTTTTGTTTAATAAGGAAGAGACCGCAGACTCCGCGCTCCTTTGACCCACCCAGCCGTTTCTCTGTTCCTGTCTGCTGTGATGAGCGCAGACACCGGGCAGACCTCTCCGCACTCCTTTGACCCGCCCACATCACTGATATATTCGCGCCAATTTTTCGCGCACATTTCTGAGACCGCCTATCACGTCCGCATTCCAAAGGGTGTCCTGGAAGACGTGTGTAAACAACCTGGCGGGGCCGGGGCCGACTGAGGCCGACCGAGCCGAACCGGTGCTAGTGTGTAAGTGCTATTAAACTACTCCACTTGGGGCAGGACCTCGTCCCTGACCTGGAGAAGGCATTCTACCCTTTTCCGACTCAAGACCATGGTCTCGGATTTAGAGGAGCTGATTCTCATCCCAGCTGCTTCACACTCGGCTGCGAACTGCTCCAGCGAAAGCTGGAGATCATGGTCTGATGAAGCCAACAGGACCACATCATCTGCAAAAAGCAGAGACCTGATCCTTAGGCCACCAAAACGGATCCCCTCACCACCTGACTGCATCTAGAAATCCTGTCCATAAAAGTTATGAACAGAATCGGTGACAAAGGGCAGCCTTGGCGGAGTCCAACTCTCACCGGAAACGAGCCCGACTTACTGCCGGCAATGCGGACCAAGCTCTGACACTTGTCGTACAGGGACCTAACAGCCGTATCAAGGGGCCTTGTACCCATACTCCTGGAGTACCGCACACAGGGCCTCCCGAGGGACACGGTCGAACGCCTTCTCCAAATCCACAAAACACATGTAGATTGGTTGGGCGAACTTCCACGCACCCTCCAGGACCCCCCCAAGGGTATAGAGCTGGTCCAGTGTTCCACGCCACGGCCAGGATTAAAACCACATTGCTCCTCCTGAATCTGAGGTTCGACTATCCGATGGACCCTCCTCTCCAGAACCCCTGAATAGACCTTACCAGGGAGGCTCAGGAGTGTGATGCCCCTGTAGTTGGAACACATCCTGCGGTCCCCCTTTTTAAATAGGGGGACCACCACCCCGGTCTGCCAATCCAGTGGAACTGCCCCCGATGTCCACGCGATATTGCAGAGCTGCGTCAACCAACACAGCCCCACAACATCCAGAGCCTTAAGGAAATCCGGGCGGATCTCATCCACCCCCGGAGCCTTGCCACCAAGGAGTTTTTTGACCACCTCGGTGACCTCTGCTCCAGAGATTGGAGAGCCCAACTCAAAATCCCCAGACTCTGCTTCCATCCTGGAAGAAGTGCCGGTGGGATTGAGGAGGTCTTCGAAGTACTCGGCGGATTACAATCCCAGCAATATGATGGAGTTCAACAACATCCTCTAGAACAGGATGGGAGGCCTTTAAAAATAGCCTGCGGGCCAGTCGAGCTGGTTTCTGGGTCGGAGCCAGCTCAGAACCATCCGCCCTGAGCTCCAGAACTGGATGACAGGCGTCTCTCGCTCTCTCTCTCTCTCTCTCTCTACCCCTCCCTCTCTAAAGTGCTAAACTACGTTATGTGAACGGATATTAAAGCCATTACTATGCAACCTTTTCATAATTTTAAATCATTTTCTTGAGCCAGTATGTGCTAAAATGAGCCTTTACAAGGTTAATGAAATGTCACTCAGACCCCCACCGCCCTCTGTGGCCAGAATACCACACTTGCAACTTCAGTGTGGCGGGCCGCTCCCTGCTGGACTTAAAAAAAGGAGCTGACATACCTGGTGCTGCAGTCTGATTCCAGCATGTTTCCTGCATGTTTTAGATAGTGAACACAGCTGATTTGTTTGATTTAGTGATGAACCGCTCCTGTAGGCACTAATGAAGGCTGAGGAGACATTTCAGCAGTTAGATTAAGGTGTTAAAAAGACGAACGCACAGCGAGGAGATTAGTTTCACTTTTGCTTTCGCTAACGAACACTAGGAGGTGCTAAAAGCAAGCCAAAACTACCAAGTGTTCCTAGTGTATTATTGTCAAGTATTAATGTTATATTAACTGACCGATACTATTTTTAATTGTCTGCTACATGATAGTAATCTGTACAATATTGTGATGTTAGCACACGAGTTTAAGCTAACATCGCTTTCTCACCAAGACACCTGCTGCTCCCCCACTGCTTCTCCTCACATCACAGCTCAATCTCTCTCCTTTGGCCGATTGTTTCTCCATCTGGCTTGTCTCTGCTCTCTGAGGCGTACAGCAGGCTCATAACTGTATGGTTGTGGTCCATTATAAGTATAATTATAAACATTTAAAGTTTCCTCTGTGTCAGAGCCGCATTAGAATCCATATTTTTCTCTGGATTAAGCTAACAGGACTCCCTTTTCTGACGTCACTCCCGGTGTGGCAGAAAAAAATTTATTTTCACAAAATTGACTTTAAAAGCCTAAATAATGTATGTATGTGTACATTTTTATATTGAACGAGTTCCTATTATGTTTCTCTAAAACATTGGTTCAATGGAGTCTCTAACTTGCAATTTGCTCTTTAATTGTTCTCAACATTTTAACAGAAACACATTGAACGGTCACTTAAAGTTTTAACTACAGTCACTGACAATATAATATGAGCGACATCGATTTGTGCCTTTACCTTGAGGAGGGCTGGGGTAGGAGTACCCAGGGGGAGGTCCTTGTGGGTACATTCCATTAGCTGATGGAGGAGGGTAAGCACAGGCCCCATTAGCCATGTAGGGGCAGCCACCAAAACCAGGACTCACAGGTTGTCCTCTGGATGCTGAAACATCACGAAGTATCAGTAAAGATTCATTCAATATAAAGTTCAACTTGTTGCTAGGTAACCATTTACCTGCAGCTGCTACCTGCAGCATGTATTGGCCAAACTCTATGGCTCCACCAGCAGCAAACACAAGCTTGAATGTAGAACTGCCCTCCCAACCACCTGCAGGACACAACATCAGTGTTAATTTTGTTGACGAAATATTTTCGTTTCTTTTTTCGTGACGAATGAATTTTTGCGGACTAAAACGAAACGAAAAATAAACGCTAAAAAAAGACTAAATTATGACGAATATTGATCGACATTTTTGTTGACGAATAAGAAATGACAATGAAAATGGACAGAAACGAAAATCCAATCAGAAAATAGAAAATACGGAAAAACAGAAAAAAGAACCAATCAGCAAATGGAACAGGCAGGACTTGACGGGAAAGGAACCAATCAGAATCCGGATCTGGTCGCATTTGAACACGCTACCGCTAACCGGAAGTCTATGCCAGTGTTACACCAAATTCTGCAACCCTTCACATTTTGTGATTCTAGGGGGCAGTGGTGAGTTCTGTTGCATCTGTAGTTGTGCGGCACGGTAGACGGCCACACTCTGTGATATATGCTACCATATTCTGTGACCTTACTGTAACTTCAGTTATAACGACTTTAACACACACACACACACACCTACCCCCAGGCTCTGCACTAACGGTGCCTTTGATGTAATTGGCCCCCAGCACTGGTTGTTTGATCTCACAGCTCTTCATCAGGTAGAAGGGCATCATGAACGACTGCAGCGCATCCCGTCCTTTAGCCACAAATATCACCTGGAAAAATCCCACATCTGATGTAACTTTCACATGGACCAGAACAAAAAAAACTCTAATCTTGTAAGAACAGAATAAAACTGGATCTTCTGAGTGTAACGTGTCACAAGTCCCTCTACATGCTCATGAGTCACATGTCCCTCTACATCAGGAGTCCTCAAATAGATTTGTTCAAGGGCCAGATTTTTTTCCAGCAGTCACTGTGAGGGCCAGATGCTCTTCTAAAATAAATAAAAATTCTAAAATGCATTTTAAATATAATGTATATTATTTATATATATATATATATATATATATATATATATATATATATATATATATATATATATATATATATATAAAGTAGAACATGTTTTTTCACTATTCTTGATTCAGTAATATTTGGGGGCCAGTCTGAAAGGTCTGGCGGACCAGATGTGGCCCATTTATGGTTCACTGGTGTAGCGAGTTGTGAGAAACATGTTCAGCATCTGTAGGATCTGAGCTTCGTCATGGGCAGGGACGTCACTAGGATTGAGAGATAGGGGGGTCTTAGCCCCAGGAGCTTGACGTTGAACTTTTTTTGTCACACCCTCCAAAGACTTCGTCAATTAATTCATTATTTGAATAACATTTAACAGAATCTGTAATTTTATCACTTTCTTTTCCTTCCCTGCTTTCTTGCAATTTCTCTCTTCTTTTTCATCAAAAAATAACCTTAAATCAGTTCATTATCGTGGTCTATGTTGAAGAAAGATGTTATATATATCTATTAAAAATTAGATATGTTACATTTCCAAATAAAGCTATTAATTTCAGTCTACTGCTCTTAACAGGGGGAAATGGTGCGGTCATTTATTTAATTAGTTTAATTACAACTAGCTTAGTTCAAAATCCTACTGAAACCTGACAATAAAGAACAAATGAATGTTTGTCAAAACTTTATTCTGCCAAATGAGTTGAGCGTTTTAATATATAATTAACATTAAGTGCAATTTAACTGTTTTAGGAATGGGAAAGGTGTCTTCTTTTTTGGAAGTCAAAACACACACACACACACACACACACGTTTCGAAGCATCAACCTGGTGAACTTTATGAAAGAAAACAATCAGCACAGTTACAGGCTGGTATGAATGTATAATAAAATATCTAAACATGCTCACATTAAGCACTAGCGGAAATAAGACCAACCTCTATACTGTAACAGGGGGTCAGACCTGGTGCTTGAAGGCCACAGTGGCTGCATGTTTTCTACGTGTCCCTGCTCAGACACACCTGACTCTAGTTGGGATTCTTATTTTAACACAGAGTAGCAGAGCCTTTGTTTACCTTCTGCTAACAAGTTGCTGCTCCTCCTGAGACGAGAACAAGACTGAGACGTGTTTAACCACATGTCCCAGCTTTGTTCTCAGCTCTGAGGAAGGAGACAGACAGAGAGGATCTGGGGTGATGGGGGGGCTGGTCTGGAGGCCCCACAGAAACATTTTAGTGAAGTGGATGTCATTTCCTGCATTCTAGTGCTTTTTAACAGGTTGTTTTATTAGATTTAAATGATTGTTTATAAATGAACAACTTAAACAAGTTGAGCTTTAAAAACTAAACCAGTTATCAATTAAATCAGATCAATATCAACATGAAATGTCAGGTTTGGTCTGGTTTATTTTGTTAGAACCCAATGGTCTCATTCAGAAATGTGATGGAGAATGAACCCAGCTCTGCTGCTGCTGAAGATACTAAAACCATAAAGAATCCTAAACTTCCAATATGTCAGATGTTTGTTTTGTATTTGCTGATAATAATAAAACCAGCAGGAGGCTGTGGGCTGATAGGACTTAATGACAGCTAGCTACCTGGCTGATGGATCTCCTTGACTAACCAGCTAACTAACCCTCCCACCTCCTGTTCTTTGGGGACATTTTGACTTTTATTATCTCATGTCCGTTGTGTCTCTGAGAAGCAGGTAAAACAAACAACAAAAGGTAAACACAAACTTTCTCCCAGTTTTCTTTAAGTTGAATTTAACATCATTTGAAGTCATCCTGGTTCATGAAACAAAATAAAGTTTAGCAAGAACTTCTACAGGCTGACACATCAGAACAATATTGTTATTGTTTCTCTTCAGAGCTCTCGTCTCCTCTGCGCCACCCGGAGCAACGCAGCTCGGATCGTAGGAGCGGGGAAAAAACCCTTGTCTGGTCTGGAGGTCTGCACAGACGAGATGCGTTCGTGTGGGTCGCGCGTCATTGGTTCTGACGGATTTATTTATTTATTCTACAGGTGGTGTTTGGTAGGTGTTAAAACCCCTCTGGAATGTTTCCCCCCGTGGTTAATGAAACTGGTTAAACCGTAAAACCCGGCCTCGCTGTATAAACCCATCACCCCCACTCCCCCACCCCCAACTATTTTCTCATTGGATCTGCACTAATCAAGTATAGGTGATACATTTTGGATTCAAAACGGCAAATTCCGCCGAAAGATGAGGGATTTTCATGTCTGATACATCTGCACAAACTTTAAAATTAAAAAATTTTAACTGAAAAAAATAAATCCACCCAAAATAATAGGGGGGCTTAGGAATATTTCAGGGTGGCTGAAGCCCCCCTAAAATGGCCCCAACGACGACCATGGTCATGGGTGGATAGAATGTGTGTACAATCTGATTTTAAGCAGCAAAACAGAAAAAAGGCAAAAACACACACAAGGGATTTCCAGTCACTTATTTGATTGTCGTTTTAGTTGTGTTTGAAGGACATAAAAAATGTTTGCACAGTCCTGTAGCCAAGGTTCTGACAATTCTTTAGAGGTGCAGCTTGGCTATGTTTATTGATATTTGGGGACCATCAGGCCCAAAGGGTCGGAGGGCCGGGTGGGAAGGTCTGACGGGCCGGATGTGGCCCGCGGGCCGCCATTTGCGGATCACTGCTCTACATGCTCATGACTCACACGTCCCTCTACATGCTCATGAGTCACGTGTCCCTCTACATGCTCATGAGTCACATGTCCCTCTACATGCTCATGAGTCACGTGTCCCTCTACATGCTCATGAGTCACACGTCCCTCTACATCAGTGGTTCTCAATTAGTGGGGCGCGCCCCCCTTGGGGGGTGTGGGAGAAGAGCTGGGGGAGCGCAGCGGACGCACCTAACCCCCCCTCCCCACTTCCACCCACCCCCACCCCGCTCGGAGCCTCCCCACGGAGAATACAAGGGTGTTCCAACCTCCACTGTCAGTCCAATAAATGAGGATCACAGACTGATTTGTGAACATAGAAAAAGTCCAAACATGATTTTTATTTAATGGAAAGGCAGTGCATGTGTTAGATGGAAGAGAAATTTAGATTTTTCTTACTTTTTGTTTCGCTTTATAATTGTTGTTTGTTAGAGTGACGTATGAACGGCCTGAATTAAACACGGTTATGTTAAAAAGAAGCCTCATCTTTGTTTCCCTGCGGTGCCCAGTGCCCACCATAGTGGTATTTTATTTAAATAAAATGTTTTTTAACACAACTTCCCTTATTTCATATATGAGAAATTGAAAGAATCGCTGCTGCATTTGGACATGCTAAGGTGGGCGCATTTGCTCGCAGCCAGAGGCCACATGATCCATTTTCCCTTCACTTTCATTTTAAAAATAATAATAATAAACATTCAATAAAACCGTTAAATATCCATTCATTTTAATTAATATTTAGTCCAAACAAGCTGACCAGAGAGCCCCAGTAACATAGAAACAATGCAATTAAACAATTTCACTTAAATTATCAACATTTCACCTGCTGCGCCCGAACGCACATTCCTTCTGCTCCGGCGTAAACCTGATGGTCACCTGCTTGTGTGTAATCAGATGTCTCTATGGAGCTGCTGAAGAGGCTAACGAGGTTCTGGACTTCACACACCTCACACAGACTCATGGCAAGGCAAGGCAGATTTATTTATAAAGCGCATTTCCTACCCGAAGGCAACTCAAAGCGCTTCATGGCTCATGGCTGTTAAAATGTGATGATTCAGAGCTCCGCTGACACGCTGGATCCAAAGATCCAAGCAGCTACTGGAGTAACGAGTTCTACTTCAGCCAGAGTTTTAAAGTCAGGAAACATTTCACCAAATGAAATAACCAGAAGTCTACCAGACTCTCTGAAAGAAGGGTTTCCACTTTCCAGATCTGGAAGCTCACGACATTGCGCTCTGGTGCGCAGATCTGTCAGACGCGCTCTGAGCTCCTATTGCGCGCCGCTTTGTGCGCACTGCCAGATGCGGAGAATAATGCAGATGCTTTGATGGAAATCTTTCCATGATGTTACCTCCACGATGGATTCTTCTGTGGGCAACAAGGTCATTTCCCCGCACTTTCCCCTACCGCCCGACATGCGCCGACGGACTATCAGCGCGTTAGTATGGCAAGCCGATTTAACATTTAAGCAGACTGAATGACGTGTGTTCAGATATCTATTCTGTTGTTCCTAGCAGAAATTAACATTCCAGAAAACCATAAAATCAATCATACTGTACACAATGAACATTGTGCAACCCCCCTCCCCCGCACATTGGGAGGGGGCCGTGAAAAAAATCTATGTATCCTAGGGGGGGCTTCACCGAAAGTATTTGAAAACCACGGCTCTACATGCTCATGAGTCACAAGTCCCTCTACATGCTCATGAGTCACAAGTCCCTCTACATGCTCATGAGTCACAAGTCCCTCTACATGCTCATGAGTCACAAGTCTCTCTACATGCTCATGAGTCACAAGTCTCTCTACATGCTCATGAGTCACAAGTCCCTCTACATGCTCATGAGTCACAAGTCTCTCTACATGCTCATGAGTCACAAGTCCCTCTACATGCTCATGAGTAACACGTCCCTCTACATGCTCATGAGTCACACGTCCCTCTACATGCTCATGAGTCACACGTCCCTCTAGATGCTCATGAGTCACAAGTCCCTCTACATGCTCATGAGTCACAAGTCCCTCTACATGCTCATGAGTCACAAGTCCCTCTACATGCTCATGAGTAACATGTCCCTCTACATGCTCATGAGTAACATGTCCCTCTACATGCTCATGAGTAACATGTCCCTCTACATGATTATGAGTCACAAGTCCCTCTACATGCTCATGAGTCACGTCCTTCTCTACATGCTCATGAGTCACATGTCCCTCTCTACATGCTCATAAGTCACATCCCTCTATGGGCTCATGATTCAAATGTCTATGTACATGCTCGTATGTCTGAATGGTTTGAGACAATGGCGTTTTCTGTGCTGAATCTGATATATGCTGTATGTTAAATGCAGCCTTCTAAAGCCTAATTTATGATTCTCCGTCAGCTTGAGTGTGGAGTAGCGCACACACATTGACGAAGATGATTTCACTTCAGACTTCTCCATCACCTGGGGAGTGTTGCAAAGCAATTCCCCACCAGGACAACAGAGGGCGTAGCACTTTTCTGGGGTATCCTATATGGATGGGTACCGGAACCGGTACTTTTTAAGGCACCGACCGAATTCCGTCGAACCGACCAAGTACCGATTCACGTGACAAGAAACGGTGCCTTGTTTCGGTACCTGACCTAACGAGAACTTGCGAGACAGCAATTTGCCAAAATAGACAGCAGCGCCGGTGTTATGTCGATATGTGTTCTAGGGCTGAACGATATATCGTTATCATATCTATATCTAGATATGAACTTTCAAGATATGACTATTGAAAAAAGCCACGATATAGATTTCCCCTCTCCACGCTCGCACCCGCCCTGCATACGGCAGTCACACATCAGTTAGCCCTTGAATGCACCGCTAAAGACAGCGGGGGGGGGGGGGGGGGGGGGGGGGGGGGGGTGATGATGATGATGCGCTTATTCAGCAAGGCAGGGTTTTATGGTTTGACAAGTTTCACTATTAACCACGTGGGGAATATTCCAGAGGATTTTAACATGAACCAAACACCACAAACTGTAGAATAAATAAATAAGTCCGTCAGAACCGGTGACGCGCGACCCGCACGAGCGCATCTTGTCTGGAGGTCACCTGTGTAGAACTCAGGTGAAGGGCTCTTCCCCACTCTTACGATCCGAGCCCGAACCAAGTGATGCTCACCTTTTTCACCCTTGACCCATTTTCATGTCTGAAAATGTTTGATTTGTCATTTATTTTTTTGTTTTTTTTGTTAATGTTTAAATAATGGCAGTGAGTTCTTAAAAATAAAACTACACTTTCCAAACTGTTTTGTATTTTTTTTTTTTTTTGAGAAATGCTTGGTTTTCAATGCACCCATAGTCATATCGTATCGTATCGATATCGAGATTTCTGGCATGAATATCAAGATATGAAATTTTGTCCATATCGTTCAGCCCTAATGTGTTCCCCCCTCGAGAAGTGTTTCACCGGTGATTGAGCGGAAAGTCGCTAGTCACTGCAGGCAAGCTGTAAACAGAGCAAGCAGCGGAAGAGCTCTAAGGTTTGGGTCCAACTTTACTAAATGGGATGGCTATCTGGGTGGTGAAGAAACCAGCAACAATGATATAAGTGAGGCATCATTGTCTTAATCTGCTCCAGCAGGTAAATAAACTGTTTAACATAACATTATCTTGATATTTTAGCTCTTGTTCCGCTAATGGTGTGTTCGCTTTCTCCTCGGAACTTGGAAATTCCGACTAGGAGAAAGCGAACGCGCTATAAAGTTTGGCTTCACTTCACTAAATGCAGTGGGTGATTGGGTGATGATGAAACCAGCGACAACGATCTAAGTGAGGCATCATCATCTTAATCTGCTCCAGCAGCAAAATAAACGTTTATGTTTAAGATAGTGTTAGCTTGATATTTTAGCTATCATTAACATTGCTATCAGCTAATGGTGCGTTCACTTCCTCCTCGGAAATTCCGACATCCGAGTAGGAAAAATCAACAGTTTGAAAAAGAACGGCAAAATGAATGAAGATACACAGTAAATTTAGTTCACAGCAGTTTCTAATACTACAAGGACGCACCATCACACAATTTGTCCAGAGGGGAAAGGAGAGGAATAGGAGCACATGGAGCTGGGTTTTAGTTTCTGCATCATTTAGAAACAGTTGTGGTTAAAGGTTTTCATATTGAAGAATTTTGTACAACACTACGATGACAAAATACAAACAGTTGTATGTTATTTATTGTGATGTTTATCAAATATGGTTATATATTGAGAAAAAATACATTTTTAATTAAAAATGAGATTTAAATAATTATTAAACACTCAAAAGTATCGAAAATAGGTACCGTGAAGTACCGGTATCGATTCATAGGTACCGGGAATTGGTACCGTATCAATTCAAATGTCAAAAGGTACCCATCCCTAGTATCCTACCACCATTACAGTCACGTATCCGGTCCAAGATGGTGTATTCACTATTGTGTTTTTATGTATTTCAGAGACTTTATAAAATGAATGGATTTATCCCTCATTCTCCTCCAGCTCTTCATGCGATCGGCACTTAACCCATGTTTCCCATCCACAAATAAAATGCTTGCTGCATATCTTTGTACTCCTTCAGTCATGGGTGAATAAACGTTCATAATTTCGGACTTTTTCCCGTGAGGCGTTCTTCAATCTGTTCTGTGTCTGCTGCTAGAAATCTTCAGCTCTCTTTATTTTTGAGGGGGTAATGGTGGTGCTGTTGACGAATTTAAAGCTGCTGGACTCTACTGGTTTTCACACCCTTGTTCTATTGTTTCTCAGGTTAACATGTCCTATCCATCAGGCTGTGTTCCACATGCGGTTGTACAGCTCCTCATGTAACGAAAAGGTTACAACCGATGGTTACAACCCAAAAGAGCCCTCATTATAGATATTTTTAATTGTACACAACACTTGTGAAACATTTCATTCTGGTTGTGAATGCCACTGAGACTGCCCTTAAGAGTTTTTAATCACCTTCTTTTGACCATGGACTCAGGAACCCTGCCATTTTACACCTTGTAAACCTTGGGATGTAGGCGCTCTGGACAAACAGAGTGCGCAGGAAGTGAAAATTAGCCCAGGGTTGGCTTCACCAGAATGATTCACAGTTATGCAGACCAATGGTTTAGATGATCCACTCGGAAGTAGAGAATGTCCGCAATACCTTTAATGCTATTCAGAACTGTCTGCTTTTCAAGCTTTGATTTCTGTATCAAGTTTTAAAATGTTATATGCTGCTAAATTCACAGTTTGGCTAATTGTGAAAATGTAACTATTAAAAGGAGTCATCACCTGAAATTTTCACTTTTCCACTTGAAAACATGTCTATAATGGCTTCCTAATAATTTTTCACTGGCTGAGAAGCCGATATTTAACATTGACGCGTTTGTTTACTCTTGCCTTCTTCAACCAGCTCACATGCACCCCACGAGCACGTGCACTCCAAAACGAGAACTTGAGCTCTGGCCTATATGCCGACACAAAGGTCGAATATAAACAAATATGAACCAGCAGCGAACAAACCAGCACAACAAAGCTCATTTCATAACGTGAAACGCATAAATTATGTCTTACCGTTGCTGATCCGTGTTACGGGGAAAAAAAGTCCACTCGGTTTGTGTATTTGATCTTCACAACAGCATGATGAGCTGATGCCAGGCTGTTTAGCTTGCTTTGTCCCATCTAGACTGTTTACAGATCTCCAATGCCTCATCCCATTATTTTCCGGTTTATGGCGCTTCACTGAAAAAAAACCTCAACAACAAGCGAGGAAGCAATTACGCACGAACTGAGGCTCGGGCTCGTACTGTTGGATCCCGTAGGTCACTGCCAGGTCGGGTTCAGTTATAAGTTTTGTTATTTTGGAGCAAGATGCTGAAGCCGCTTCCTGCTTCCTTCCACCAATCAACGCGCCCCTCAGTCCCGCGCGTCCCACACAGCCGAATTATCGCGTGTGATCTCGCGAGAAAATATGCCCTTTACAAAAAAGCATCAGAAAAGCACATTTTTAATTTATTTTTCCAATACAATTTATTTTAATGGCCTAAAAGACTATAAAAGGATGCAGATATCCACAGTATTATAGGTGATGACTCCTTCAAACTATTCATACTAAAATACCAGCTGTTTAAACATTTCAGCTGTCCAGTTTTTAAAACTATGTTCTGAGATTTCAGTTTTCTGCTGTTTAGGGTTTTTTCACCATTCTTCACCTACTTTTTGGGCTTTATTACACTTAGTGATTTTTTTCTCCTATATCTTCAAATATATTTAGCTAATTTTGAAAGTTTAGCTTAGTTTCAGCTTCACTTCACCTATTCAGCAACTTCAGCTATCATTTTCAGCATCCAGCATTCAAACAGCATTTCTGCAAGAAATGCTAAATGGCCTGTATTTGTATAGCGCCTTCTTAGGGTTCTACAACCCCCCAAGGCGCTTCACAACACAATCAGTCATCCACCCATTCACACGCTGGTGGGGATGAGCTACAATGTAGCCACAGCTGCCCTGGGGCGCACTGACAGAGGCGAGGCCTGCTGTACACTGGCGCCACTGGTCCCTCCAACCACCACCAGCAGGCAATGTGGGTTAAGTGTCTTGCCCAAGGACACAACAGCAGCATTCTATAGGGGGAGCCGGGATCGAACCTGCAACCTTCCGATTACTGGACAACCCGCTCTACCTTCTGAGCTACTGCTGCCCGAAGAAATGCAATTTAGCTAGTTAATATAGTTTGTCCTTCTTGCGTAATGTTTCAGATACATTTAGAACAGCACGGCATAGCTTGTCAAGTAATTTATCCATTGAGACTAATTTCTGGTTGCATTTTCAGATGAGTATATTAAAATATTTTCAGAAGAAGAGAAAGGGGCCCGAAGAAGACGTTCCTTAGGTAACGTTCAACACCCCCCCCCCCCCCCCCCCCCCCCCCCCCCCCCCCCCCCCCCCCCCCCATTTCTGATCACTGCTCTCATCTGTTTGAAACAGTTTAGGTTGAAAATAAATCACTTTATGTTCTGTGGAAAGATTTGTGTTTATTTAATACTTTATCCGTCTCTCATGCTGTCATACTTCAGCTCAGGTAATCAGACCATCAGAGCCCGGGTCCAATAACTCAAACAACGTTTTGTGTTTGATGGTTTTGTTATAAATTACTCCCCTGGGGTAACAGGTAGTTTAAGTGTGTCAGAATGAATCATGTTGAAAATCTGTGTATCCTGAGTGTGGCTGTGTTGTGTCAGCATGAGGGCATGGCTGTAGCTCACCCTGTATGGTGTCAGGTAGACGCTGCCCTTTCTGCTCTTTCTGAAGGCTTCAGGTAGACTGTCAGCATCGCAGAAGGTGAGCTCTACGTTGTCATGGTTCATCAGCACACTGGTAACAGAAAAGAATACAGAGAAATCTAACAGCCCAGTTCCTTGAGACTACACTTACAGAAATAAAAAGATTATAGTTTCCTGCCAAAGCTAGTCAGGCTGTAGGGTTTATACCTGCCAGCGTGTCCTAGAACAATCCAACTCCTGATCTAATAACGATGCAGAGCAGGTCCAGGCTGAAGAAGGCCACCAGCTGGGTCATGTAAACAGCCACAACCCTCCACAGGTAGACTGTTTCAGGTCTCAAGAGCCGTTAGTTAGCAGCTCAAAGCCAGTTCTAGACGGAAAGGTCCCAGAATTCTGGTCAACCTTTTGCTTTCGGCTCTAATCCAACACCAACTGAGGTGTTCTGTCTGCGCAGTTAACCATGTTATTAACGGGGTTGGAACCGAACACGACTGCATTAAGTTCACGAGTCTGACTAACGGTACCAGGTAAGCTAACCTACCTTTCACTGTTGTTGATGATGACTCCGCCGGACTCCGAGTGGTTCTGGTTCAGAGTCATGTCGGCAGGCCTCCGCGGTCCCTCACACACCGAGGCTGTGTTTCAACACCGGGCCTTCGGTACCAGCTTACCTGGTAACGGTTACAGAACAACTACAGTGTTCGGTGATGGATGGTGATGCACGCACCTGCCCTCTTACGTACGTACGACCATACGAATGGAACACTGACAGTGACGTCACACGCATGCGCAGACAGATGTTTACTGAAAACACGAACCTACCTAGTACGGGAAATTTGTGCAAAAGTGAATTTAGTTCAGTAATACAACTCAAACTGAAAGACAATTTAACATTAGAATTACTGAGCTTTTTATTTTCTGGTGAAAATACCTAGAACTACAAGGGCTGCGTAAATTTGCGCAGGCGTTCAGCTCCATTGTCCTGCTTTTGTTGTGTTAACACACTAATTAGCAGTGGTCACTGCTACATTTGCATTCAGTTTTACTCAGACTGCTAGCTCAAATCCATAGTATGACTCAAACACCAGTACTAAAAAACAAATCTATGTGTGTGACATTGGAAACCTTTACAAAAACCTTCCTTATCTACAGTATACAAAATATCCCACAGACTGAAACTGAGAAACACATATTACCAAAGTATTTGAAAACAGAAGTCTTTTTATTCATGAATAAAATAGTGAAAATGGAATGTTAATAGTTATTAATCGAAAATAAAAATACTTGTTAATAGAATGAAAACATGCTAACAAATCAGTCTCCAATATATGTTTGTACACAAATCCAGTTCCAGATTGATCTCTTCAGCATCTCTCTGCCTCTTGTCTCAGTGGTTAATCTTCAATGCAGCGTTTACAGACCCAGTGACCATCGCTCCTGCATTCTGCAAAGGTGAATTTATGACACTTTATGCAGGTAAGCCTGCTGCCATTTCTGTTGCAGCTTTCTTGTACCTGACACTGAGTTGTCTGCACAGGTCCTGGCACAGCATCAGCTATTCCTGCAGCAGCTACCGCAGCTTTCCTCTCTCTGTCTCCATTGCCTTTGCTGCATGAATCTGTAACAGAGTTCCTTGGCTAGAAGACTCAAAAACAGTCTTCTTTTGTCTTTCCACCCTGTGCAGAATGTAGGCATTTACTGCAGCCAGGTCCAGCATGTTGTAAAAAACAGCTACTGGCCATCTGCGTGTTTGTGCTCATTCTGAATACATGGCATGCGTGCCATTTGGTCCACACCACACTGTAAAAGCAGAGAAAGAAAGAGACATTAGTCTGTGTATTTTTCCTCCCCAATATAGGCCTGTAAAGTACATTTCAGAAAACATTGTTGCACTGGTGTAGAAATATCCATATTCACATACCTTCATGTGGTTGTAGTCTGTTATTGGGATTTCTCTTTCTTCCATCCCTGATTGTCACCTCAGGGTGCAAGGAACTCAGAACACATACAGTTTTCTTGTTTATTTGGTGCATAGATTGTCAAGGAGACACTGCCACTTCTAAACACCGATGTGAAGAATTCTCCTTGGTCTGCAGTAGGAGAGAATGGGGTAATGTGAGACACCACCTGTATCTAGGAAACAGAACACATTTGTGCCCATGTGACCATTTTGTCTCCCAGCTCCTCCCATTTTCCCTTGGCCATAAAGGAGAGAGGCTTATTTTGCTGAGGTAAGCATGTTTTTTCCTAAAAATGTTTTTTTCTTGCATGTAAAAGTAAATTTTCTTGTTGTCAACTTAATCAACTGTTGTGCCACAGCAAATTGATTCAGGTAGAACTTATATCATACCTGTTGATGAACTACCAACATATAAAACCATGTGATGATGCTAGCTGAACGTTAGCCTGAATTGCTAAGAATTGTAATTTGTTTTAAAAAGGTGGAGGTGGGGTAAAGTGAGACCCACCATGAGGCACAAGTTAAGTTTAGTTTTAAACATATTGTAATGTAATCTTACATGTGTTTGGGGATATTATTTGATAATAAATATTAATTATCAACAATAGTGATAATTAATATTTAAAAGTAAATACCCAAATATATGCAGATGATACACAGTTGTACAACACTGGTCCTTACATCCCTGATGTTAATTGTAGTTTTTTTATACAAAAATACTTGTGCATGTGGTACATTTTTCTTCATTTGTCTTATAACAATATCAATAATCCTACACGGCTGCACATTTTTGGAATCTACATCTTAGTAGCTTTTGCTACTTCTTTGCATGCTGTAAATTTGCCCTTACTGAACAGTTTCTTAATCTTATTTTCTTCTTTTTTAAATTTTTTTACTTTTATATGAATCTGTATGCTTTGACATTTTTGCAGATCATTCAGTGTGTGGGATATTTTGTATAGCTATAGAAGACTTGAAAAAGTTTCCATGTCACACACATAGGTTTGTGTAACACCAAAGGGGGATTCATTTTCCTGATTTTATGAAGCAAACACAGAAGTGCTAAAAATTGCAGTTCCACTCTCATCCGCTAGGGTCTGGCACCAGAAGTGATCCTCATTGACTCCCATGTTAAAAATGCCAATTTCACAGCAGAAATTAAAAAAAAAACATTTCAGTAAATTTTTTATTTGTATAGCACTTATCACAGAAAAAGAACCACAAAGTGATTCACAAAAATCAACAAAACAAAAGATAAAGTCATCATAAATGTTTCTTGAAAACAAAATAACAGAATATCATAAAATCAATAAAAATCAGAAAACAGAAAGTCACAAAATTATAAAATAATAAAACAAATGAAAGATAATTATAAATCGTCGGCATCCGTCCATCTCAGTAGACGATGGTGTAGCTTCTTGTGAGTCTACCTGCACCGCAGAGAATGGCTGTGCAGTCCGACTCTAGAGTGGCAGTCCCTGCCGCACTTGGTACAGGTAAAGGCAGAAGGCTGTTGTAGCCGCTGTTTCCGCCTGGACCTTTTCTGGATGGCATTTTCTTTTCTCTCAGACTCTGCACACGATGTACCTTGCCTGACTGCAAGTCTCCAGGCTGGACGGTCGTCTGCTTGATTGTCCCATGAGTTGGGGTTTATGGAGCACTGCTTCATGTCCTCATGACATCTTTGAAACGCAGTTTTTGGGCACCCTGTTGTCCTTTGGCCTTTGACCAGCTCGCCGTTGAGGAGGTCTTTGGGAATGCGGCCCGCGTCCATTCTCTTGACATGGCCGAGCCACCTGAGACGTCTCTCACTGAGAACTGCATATAAGCTGCTCATGCTGGCTCGCTCCAGCACCTCGATGTTGGGAACCCCATCCTGCCATTTGATATGCAGTATGCGCCGCAGGCACCTCATCTGGAAACTATTGAGTTTCCTTTCGTGCCTCGCGTAGGTGGTCCATGTCTCGCTGCCATATAAGAGAGTGCAGAGTACGCAAGCTTGGTAGACGTGCAGTCTGGTCTTCTCAGTGAGGCTGGAGTTGTTCCACACTCGCTGGTTCATTTTGGCCATGACTGTGGCTGCCTTGGCGATCCTGCTGTTGATCTCCCCATCGATGGACAGCGAGCTGGAGATAGTAGACCCGAGGTAGGTGAACTTCTCAACAACCTGCAGGGTGTATCCATTTAATGGCGATGTTTGGAGGAGTATCTGTGCCCTGAGCCATGACATTTGTCTCCTTCAGGCTGACGGTAAGTCCAAACTCCTTGCACGCATGGGAGAGGCAGGTGACAAGCTGCTGAAGTCCGCCTTCAGTGTGTGATGTCAAGGCTGCATCGTCAGCGAAGAGCATCTCACGGATGAGTACCTCTGAGATCTTCAGATTTCAAATGAAAAGATAATTATAAATACTAGTTAAAAAAAGGAATAAAAACAAAAGATTTAAGTAAAAGCAGTTTTAAACAAAAGGGTCTTCAGCTGCTTTCTAAAGGTGACCAGACTGTCAGTAACACGTAAGGATAAAGGAAGTTCATTCCAAAGTCGGGGTGCAACAGCCTGGAAAGAGCGATCACCTCGACTTTTATATCTGGTCTTTGGAACTTCTAGGAGGTTCTGGTTGGTGGACCTGAGGGCTCGGGTTGGAGCATAAGGCTTTAACAGTTCAGTAACATAAGGAGGAGCTTGGCCATGTAGAGCCCTGAAAGTTCTAGTCAGGATTCTAAAGTTAATGGGTAACCAGTGCAGAGACATCAGAATAGGAGAGATGTGAGCTCTTCTGGTTGCTCCAGTTAGGAGCCTCGCTGCAGAGTTCTGGACCAACTGAAGGCGGTCAAGGGCTTTTTTGTTAAAACATGTGAAAAGGGTTAGGGTTTGCACTAACAGACCATCCAAGAAGTCTCAGCCAGTTTATAGAACTCAGAATCCCTAAAGGAGCAGTACAGCTGAATGTCATCTGCATATAGGTGATTGGAGACATTGTGAATTTTAGGTGTAATAAGTCTAGGTTACTGTCATGACAACTGTGTGGGACGGTACATTTTTTTGTAAGTCTTCCATTTAGGTGTAATTAAATGCTTAAAATTAAGAATAATTAGATTTGATTGACTGGTAGCATGAGCGTCAGAGCTAGCGTAAGCGGCTAGCTCCAGGGAAGGCCTCAGCCTCACATCAATAGATGTTCGGCCATTTTGACTCTGAACTTTAGTTGTATTCTCTGTGTGTTCGTGTTTGGATGTTAATCATAGAATTATTTGGACAAAGAGGGCAAGCTGTGGTATTGATTGCACTAACAGACCATCCAAGAAGTCGCTGCTTAATTTTTATCAGTAAGTAAATTTATAGTTCTTTACTATATTTTGCTGGTTGAATGGGGGAAGATGCTGTGTGTTTAACATAACACTGCTTGGTCAAAGATGGGTTGAAATATAACGTGTTTGTGGGGCTGGCTGGGTACCGAAACCTGAGCTAGGTAAGCTGACCGAGGCTAGCTAGCAGAGGCTTAAGGGCTTCACTGGTCCACCGTGGTCAAAGATCCATGAGGTCACTGCTGCAGAATGGAAGTTTGCCAAGTTTCGGTAATGGGCCTCTCCCTTTAACAGCGGCGGCCCTGTGATCAGATCAGCTAATCTGCTTTCAACCTTGCGGAGGCAGCCCAGCGAGGAAGGTGCCCGGCCTCTCCTGTCTCTCAGCTGGAAACAGCTGCTACACGCATGCGGCTGCACGCTCCCATCTCCCAAGGGGACTGAGATGTTGTGCTGGTCGCCTGTGGAGCTCTTTGAGGGAGACTACAGAAACACAGCAGCTCTTTGAGTTGATGTTGCTTCACTTTGGAGTCGCTGAACCACGTTTCTCTTGCTAAAAGTGCCCGACAACCTCCATTAGCTTCAGGTTAGCATGTAGCTAATGTCCCGCTGATCTCCGACTGTGGCTGAGCATAACCTCACGTAAGCGACCAGGGCACCTGGCTGGGATTGCAGCAGTCTGAGGCTCTGCTTGTATTTTAAGAGTCCATATTAGAGCTCCACGGGTGACCAGCACTATTACAGCCTTGCACGGAAGCCAGGTGGCCGCACAGGTTCACTGCCCCAGAGTTCCATCTTAGCTTTGGGGGTTAGCTCAGTTTAGTAGCTACATTGGTTCCGTAATCACCCACCCTCTCAGCCCCACCCCTAGCTCCACTTTTCCCTTTTTTTGGATTGTCTGGGCATGACGAGACATGTGACAAGGCCAATGTGGCGGTGATGGGAACCTCCCATTTTGGTTCATTTAGAGAAATTAGAGAAATGGGCAGTGCTCTGTCCAGAATTATATTATGGTGTAATGTGTTTGTAGGTGGTTACTTTTAAGGAATCCTCAATAAAATATAAAGGCATTCAACAAGAGGTGATATTCCATAAAATTTATTTTGGCAAATCAAAATTTCACAAGTGTAAATGGGAGTTTACCAAAAAGTCCTCAAATTCACTTGTCCTTAGACACTTAGAAAAGACTTATTTACTTAATCTGTTAAGTAAATAGGTTAAACATTCATTTATTAATATAGTAATATTAATATGTGAATATACTGATAATAGCCCATTATTAAATTCATTACGTAGACTCATTTGTGGTATTTTTCAATGCCGTTACATCAATCGACTCCGCCCCTCTCTCACTGATCACGCCACTACCATCCTCGTACACAACCTAGTCACTTCGAGGACTGATTACTGCAACTCTCTCCTCTTTGGTCTCCCTCACAAATCTCATTGCCTCCAACTCCTCCAAAATGCTGCTGCACGGATCATCACTCTAACCCCTTCCAGAGATCACGTCAGCCCTGTTCTCCAGTCTCTCCATTGGCTGCCTACTGAACAGAGAATTTCCTTCAAAATTCTGCTCGCTCCTCACCTAAGCCCTTTTCAGATTGACATTCTGGAATATGTATGGACAATTCAGTCCGGTCTTTAACCAGAACTGTGTTTTCAGACACACCACTTTTGTACCGGAACTTGTCCTTTCGGCTGCCTTCACACAGCAGGGAAAAGTTCCAGATGTCTGAGGGGGAGGGGGTGGAGGTTGGGAAGGCTGTACCCAGATATTGCATAAACATAATGCGGCGGGCGTACATGCGTCATTACCCCAAACAAAGCTAGTAAGTGATAGAATTCCTCTCACTGATCGGACTTACGTTAAGCACAATTCTGCACTAGCACTTACAGCGTCCCCTCCTTCTCCTCCTCCTCCCTGTCTGGAACTCGACCTCACCAGTCTGAAGCAGCCACCCTGTCCGTGACGAGTCTGGTCCTGTTACTAAGGGCTTCGTCCGGTCTAATTCAGAAAAAGGTTAACCGGATGTTTGTATTCAGACACAAAAGTCTTATGGACAGAGTCCCGAACATTTCCGTTTTTCATGGCCTGTCTGAAGGGGGCTCTACAAATGTATCCATTGTCTCGTCCCTCCTTACCTCTCAGATCTCATCCATGTTACTGTCCCATCTCGCTCACTCAGGTCTTCCTCTGCCATTCACCTTGTGGTCCCTCCATCACGTCTCACCACCATTGGAAACAGAGCTTTTAGTCGCTCTGCTCCTCGGCTCTGGAACTCACTTCCTACTTACATCCTTAACACAGACTCCCTCCTCTCTTTCAAAACCAAACTCAAAACTAATTTGTTCAAACTGGCTTACACTAATTAGACCATGAACCCTCCACTCTGTAATTTTAACACTATATATAATATAATTAAACACTATATTGTTTTGGTATGAAGAAGAACACTACATTCCGGGCAGAAGGCTTCTGCTGGACACCCCATGTCCAATGACTGATGGTCTTTATCTACACTACAATGGTCACACTCTATTGATTTGAGCTAGCAGTCTGAGTAAATAAATGCAAATGTGGCAGTGTTCCCTGGTAATTAGTGTGTTAAAACAACAAAAGCAGGAGGACAATGGCGCAAATTTGCTCAGGCTTGGTAATTCTAGTTGTCAAAGAATTTCTATGCTTCTCTATTTTCATTCTGTATCACACACACACACTCCCACACACACACACACTTGAACACACCCACTACCTTATCTCTTACTTTAAATAAACTGTGTTGGCAGCCGCTCTGGGCAGACTGTACTCTGTCCTGAGTTGGTCTGTCAATCCTTTGCAAACGATTCTGTGTGGTTTATTGTCTCTCTTATTTCCTCAGTTCCGGTTGGGGTAATTGACAAAATCCCTAACATAAATTGGTCCTTCGAGCGGAGCCTGGTCATCTCGCTGTCGACGCCAAACGCCACCGCCGGACATAGTCGCGACACATCAAAATCCTCCAGCGCCCGGCTTTCGCTGGGGGTCGGTGTTTGGACTCTGACGTCGCCAGGGGGCCACCAGGTCTGCGAACTCAAACAGCTGAGCTGGGGAGATCTGGTGAGACATTCTTGTTTGTGTGTGGTTACTGACTCAGAGAGGTTTGGCTTTTCAGCGTTTGGCTGATATAAACGCAACTCTGGAGTTAAAGGGGCTTTGAGCGTTCGTCCTGATAGTAACGCAGGTAGTTAAACAGCTGTGTTGGATTCGCCGGTAAGATAACTGTGGAAGTGTCCTAAATTTCGTTTCGGTTGGTTTTTGAGCGTTTTTCCAGTGATTAAACGCGACCTCCAGTTATATGAGATAACTGTGGAAGTGTCCTAGATTTGAATCGTTTCGGTTGGTTTTTGAGCGTTTTTCCAGTGATTAAACGCGACCTCCAGTTATGTAAGATAACTGTGGTAGTGTCCCAAATGTCGTTTCGGGCGGTTTTTGACGTTTTCCGTGAATTAAACGTGACCTCCAGTTATATAATTGTCTGTCTGTCTGTCTGTCTGTCTATTTGTTTGTTCATTGGTCGGTTGCTGTTGAATGTGTGAGAGAGTGAATGGACTTATAACTTCCTTATAGTGAAGGGAGCTTATAACTCATTTTGCTCACGCACTTCTCGTACCGGTGGTCTGGGTGTTATAGAGGTTGGTTTTCACACCGTAAATTGAATCTCGCTGTGTTTCCTACACAGTAGAAGGGCAGATTCAAAAAGCCTGACTCAGACTTTGTGCCGTGGGCGTTGTGTTGTGATTTACGTCATCATGGGGAACAAATCTTCCCAAATACCTTTAAACAAGGACGGTGCATTTATGGAGGCCAAAACGCCTCAATGTGGTGAAATTTCTAGAAAATGGATTAAAAGCCATGGTTTTTCTGGTAATCTGCTTGTTGCAGACATTTTGAAGCTTCAGGGTGATCTTAAGATTGAGATTATAAAGGCAAAGAAAGGAGGCAGAAAGAGCAAGCTGAAAACTGAATATGAGTTCTCTGAGTTGTGGCTGCAGGAGGCGTCCCGTCGGCTGAGGGGCAGGGAAAGGCGAGCTGCACAGAAAGCTCAGAAAAAGCAGAACAGAGATAGCCAGGTCTTAGGCTTGATAACACCGGAGGAGGAGACCATATTGTTGATGAGACGGAGAGGCGTAGGAGGGGCGGAGCACTCGCCAGCTGCCTCTGCTTCATTCATCGCTCCCTGTGATGACGCAGAGCGGTTGCCTCCTCCACCGCCTCCTACTCCTCCACCGCCTCCCCCAACGCCCCCGCCTCTGCTGTGTGGGCATGAGCAGGGGGGGGGAGCGATTTCTTCTGGGCAAATAGTAATACACCAGACAGCTGCTGAGAAAAGGAAGGCAGAGGCCCTCATCCTGAGGCCAGACGGTTACATAACTAGGCAGGCACAGGCTGAGGGGACATCAAATACAACAGCCACAGATCAGATTAAAACGGAAGATGCCACTTCTGGTCTTTACCCTCTCGTGCAGGTTGCAAATCCACATTATGGTGTGGAGCCTGATGCTGACCCCACAATCTCTGTTTACCGACCTTGGACCCAGGCTGATATAGTGCAGGCTGCAAATGGTTTGACTAAATTCAGTGATGATGTATACCAGTTCTGCTCTGATTTGCATGAGCTCAGGGGCAGTTTTTGTTTAAATGGTATAGAAATCTATAAAGTCGTTCAGAATGCCTTGGGTCTCCGTTGGGGCAGAGTGCAGGGTGATTATACAGGAGTCGGGACAGATAGAGCACCTTTAGCTGCAGGGTCTATGGAGCTGTCAGCTCAGCTGGATCCACTATTAGAGAGAATTAAGACAAAGTTTAAGAAAACAGCTGACTATGGTAAAATTAGTGAGACAACACAGAAACCAGATGAAAGCCCCTCAGATTTCTTGTGCAGACTTGAGCCCATTTTCTATGCTTCTCTATTTTCATTCTGTATCACACACACACACTCACACACTCCCACACACACACACTTGAACACACCCACTACCTTATCTCTTACTTTAAATAAACTGTGTTGGCAGCCGCTCTGGGCAGACTGTACTCTGTCCTGAGTTGGTCTGTCAATCCTTTGCAAACGATTCTGTGTGGTTTATTGTCTCTCTTATTTCCTCAGTTCCGGTTGGGGTAATTGACAAAATCCCTAACACTAGTGTTAAAAGAGATATCCAGATTATTTCTTTTATCTGATGGCACTATCTAGTGGCTGACAAGCATATCACACCAGACGTTGTTTTCACTTCCATATTTAAGGCAGAAAGGAATGCCTCTCGTTCATGAATGTGCTCCTCTAACCAACAAAACAGAGCTAAAACACGTTGTTTTAGCAATACAATTATTATGTTCATGTTATGTTGTGTTTTCATATATTTATATTTTAAATACTTTCTTGTCCATGAGAAAGGTCACCAACTCTGCATCAGCCGAGGTACGTCCCTAAATGCTCTACGCTCTGTGACTGACATCAACGTGGGCAGTGGTCTAAAGCCTAATTTATGCTTTTCCGGCCCAATCCCAACACTCGCACTTGCGCCCTTCAATTGCATGTTCCCAGCCTGGGGTGCAAGTGAGTAGGGTTTCCCAATTTTCAAGTGCAGAAGGTGACCACGCCCCTTTTGCCCCCCTTAATCCGCATTGATCCAAGTCTGCATCAATGCGGATTTCAGGCAAGGGGGTGGGAATTTTGAGAAGAAGGCGGAGCATAGGCTCAAGTGCCTTTTCTGAAAATAAAGAAGTTCATTTTAAGAGGATTAATGATATTTATTCATGCTCTGAATGTTTAGATTAAGATTTAATTTGAACAGCAATGAATTTAAATTTAGTCAACTAATTGTTTCCACAAAATCAGACATGTGGTATGGCATGATAGTTAAAATATAAATATAATTTAAAAAAATTTAAATATAAAATCCAACAGGTAGGCTAGAAAAGTCCCAGAAAAGTCCCACGTGATCTGTTTTCAATAGTACGCCGGTTGTTGCAATGGATGACTGTAGAAAAAATGGACATAGTTGCTTACCCTGCGTTGATTTCATCGACTGTAGAAAAGAGTGAGGAGGTGGTTTAGAGAGGGAGGGACCTATCCAATATGACGGCGATGCTGTTATGCTCTCCAGCGCCCAATGGGGCGTTTACATATTCATGTCTAGAACAAGCTAGCTACCAAAACTAGCTCGGTTCTGGGCTGCCCACTGGATTCTGTTGAGGAGACGTATGAAAGGAGGATGCTGGGGAAGATGACCTCCATCTTAAGAAACCCCTCCCACCCACTGCACTCCACTGTGGAGGTCATGGACAGCTCCTCCAGAGGTAGACTGAGACATCCCAGATGTAAAACTGAGCGCTATCGTAGATCTTTCATCCCCTCTGCTGTAAGAGTGTATAACTCCTCAGTTTAAGCTGTACTGATATCATCCTGGTACACAATAACACCAATGCTATATTCATGTGTTCTATACTTGTGCAATACCAGATTCACATTGTTGTCTGTGTCTCTTACAGTATGCTGCATAGTGCTGGTACCAAGTTTGTTTTCATCTTTTATTTGTGGTTTTTTAGTGATCTAAGATTACAATACTATATTACTGCCTATGTGTATATACATGTATCCTTGTTTTTTATTTTTCTTCTAATTATCCTTTTGAGTGATGGTGCTGCTGTGACAAGTGAATTTCCCCACTGTGGGATCAATAAAGTCTATTCTATAGCTACAAAATCAGGTCATACGCCCTCTGCTGGCCACAGGGTATTCTTAGAGGGGTTTTACTCTTAATAAATTAAATTAGATCACTAATAGGTCATATAGAATAAAAATATTTAGTTACAAACTTTTACTAGCATAAGTTTATAGTTTCTAATAAAAATGTCAGATATAAAACTATTAGCTCTTACTTCTTGTTATGTTCTTCCTGTGTTTATTTTTCATCTCCATTGGTTTTCTTGTTTTAACACAGTATTATGATGTTTCATTTACCTTTAATCACTGACGGTTTCGGCGACTACTGTTGCCATCTTCAGAGTCACGCCGACTTGACGGCGTCACTTCCGCTGTTTATTTGCAGGCAGTAAGGGGCGTTGCCACCCACTACTGCCTGCGCCTTCCTGGTCGATCACCACGTCCCATGAATGATCCAGCGTGTACACTCCTTCATCCCTATTCATGGTCCTGGGTCCACGTCTCCTTATCTCGATTGCTTCCTTTATCCATCGTCTGTATTTTTGTTGTTCTGTTGTTATGATCTGTGTGCTGTCCCAGTCCATTATATGGTTTTCTCTTGCACAGTGGTCTGTTATGGCTGATTTCCTTATTGTGTTTTCTGCTTCTTCTTTGGCTGCTCTGGTGTGCCTTCGGCTTGTTTCTTTTTCACATTCCTTTTTGTGTTCCATTTTGCGTGTGTTGAGTTGTGATTAAAGGTAAATGAAACATCATAATACTGTGTTAAAACAAGAAAACCAATGGAGATATTAGCTCTTAGTTCAAAGACAAACTGCATCTAATAAACACGCTCAGACACTGATACAGACATTGAATTTTTTTTTTAAAAGTCCATATTTTGTTTTACACTGAAAAAGCATTAATATATTTGGATTTCACAATGATTGTATAAATTACTCCAAAAATAAAATCAAAACCAAACATCAGAAAAAGTAATCAGTAACAGAAGAGAAATGCAATTCTTTTTTCCTGTTCTTTGTCTAAATAAAGTTTTGATTTAATTACTTGAATCTGTCATCTGATTTGATTGATGGCCGCATACTCTGTAATAAATCGTAAGCCAGTTAAACTTAAAAATGAAAGTTCACCGGCTGCCTTAAAAACATGAGTCAATTCAACTTAACCAACCACTTCCTTTCAACTCTAAATGTCAAGTTGTACAAATAACATAAATAATAATGCATTGTTTGAAATTAATTTTGTGAGTTGAAACAACTATGTCAGATTAGCAATTCAAAAAACACATTTTCTCTTGTTTAAAGGAAAAGTTCGCTTTTTTAGACATTAAGTTTTATGTGTTCCTTCACCCAACCAGTGCTCTGTAAACTTTGACCCATTTCACACACACCCCCCTGCTCAGAGATTTTCAGGGGAAAAGTGATTCAGAAAGGTAGTTCTGACTAGTTTCGGGGGCGCTTTATCTGCGCCGTTTAGCCTCACAAAAGGATTAGCCTCTGAAAGCATGGCTAATTTGCATCTCACAAACAAAGAGAAAAAATTTACAACGTCACATTACAACGGGACTAGTTTTTGTCATTCGTATCCCTGCGCCGCTCACCGCAGCAGCGATAGAACGGCGTCACGTGACTCGCGTCTGGCTGCTAATCCTAGCTGTATGAGTGAAACAACAACTTCTAAATTCACTTAAAAGTAGTTTTTCTTAAATATATCGAGCCATGATGCGTACCTGCAGGTTCCCGGGTTGTAACAATAAGGATGTTACAGGATCACCTTTTCGGTTTGACACTTTTCCTGCTAAGGACGTTTCTCTAAGGCATCAGTGGCTTTTAGCAATCGGCTACTCCAAGGATACTCGGCTGGAATGAGTCAAAACCTTTCGTTTGTGCAGTGCACACTTCAAAGAGGATGATTACATCAGGAAAAAGTTCGGGAAAAGTGAAAGACTGTTTTTGAAGAGTTCGGCCGTACTAGAAATCTGGGTAAGTTTTGTTTTTAAAAAATGATTTATTCCGCTATGTCTGCCGTATTCATGCAATCATCTTCGCATTTTAGCGCATTATTTATGCAATCATCTTTACACCGATGGTTGATCATAGACTGCAGTAGCTTTGTCAACAATCTGTGTTGATGTGTGTGTTTTGTGTAGCAAATGCAGTTTTTCATCCGTGTACTCTGGCTCATAAAGATATCCTAGTAGTAAAATAAGTTTCTTCTTCATCTGATATAGTGTTAAAATGAAATTCGTCATCAGATGAGACGGAGTCTGACATGTTTTCGGCATTCGGCAGTGAAACAGCTGACATACGAAGCGCTGTTTAATCTCCGCGGTAAGCGGCGCAGGGATACGAATGACAAAAACTAGTCCCGTTGTAATGTGACGTTGTAAATTTTTTCTCTTTGTTTATGAGATGTAAATTAGCCATGCTTTCAGAGGCTAATCCTTTTGTGAGGCTAAACGGCGCAGATACAGCGCCCCCGAAACTAGCCAGAACTACCTTTCTGAATCACTTCTCCCCTGAAAATCTCTGAGCAGGGGGGTGTGTGTGAAATGGGTCAAAGTTTACAGAGCACTGGGTGGGTGAAGGAAGACATAAAACTTAATGTCTAAAAAAGCTAACTTTTCCTTTAATATACACACAATTCTACCTTATCTTAACTTACATACTTAAGTTAGAAGACTATGTACAGCCACATAGCAGGAAGAGGAGCAGGAAGCTAACAGCGACATCAAAAGATGCCAGCTAACTTGTGTCTCTCATACACTGCGTTACTGCAGGTAGCCAGTGAGAATTGAACTCAAGGAGCTAACAGCAGCGCAATTAGTACAAACCACCACTTTAAGAAGAACAGTTGAACGGCACAGCAGTCCCATTCCTTTGACCGTCCTCCTCACTTACGGTGTCAACATGACAATAACAAATAACTCCACCTTTGCAACACTGAACAAAGAATAACTAAGAACAACACACAACACTACATAACCCTCTACCCACAATAAACATACATAAACGCCCCAAAATAGAACAAAATTACTAAGAACATGACTACCCACAATGCACCTCACCCACTGCAGCTTTTGCAGTGGGCGGGGTCATTTTTTAAATCTATAAATTGCAGTTTTAAGTTGACTGAATGAATGACAATATAACAATTTGTTGAAATAACACACAAATTTAAGTTTTTGTCATCAAAACAGACAAAATTGAGTTTAACAATGAAAACTTAAAGGGTGAGTAACACCATGGGCGGAGACTTATTCCAAGCAGACTTCCTGTTAGAAAAATACCTGCAAAATAGGCGTCACCTGGAGGACCGAGGGAGCGGCACTGAGGCAGCGATTGACAGCACCACCATCAACCACCCCACGTGGGCTCTCGGAGTTTCCCAGTCGGAAAAACTAGTCATTTACATGCGCGTGCGCACTCGCGCGTGTACAGGAGCACACAAACAAGCAAACCTAGCGCTCAGGAGAACAAGCAGACTCAGAAGCACCAGCAGGTTGGAGGATTTACTGTCCACCGCGATCACCAGAAAAAAAGGGGAGGAGGAGGTTTTTTTTTCAAGGAGGCGAGCGGCTCCGAGCTCTAACGTGTCATATCGGCAGGTGAGTGGTTGCGCCAGGTGGAGGTGCGGCCGACTCAGCTGGAGTCCAGTGCAGCGCAGCCACGTAGTAAGGTAGACAACGTCACCGTGCGCTGCATCTCTACAGCAATCAGCTGGGGCTGATTCTAAATCAGTGTGGAGCAGAGTTTTGACCTGAAGGTGGAGATATAATTATGGTTTTTGCCTGTAATATTACATTTTAAGTAAGTTGCACTAAACTGCCAAAATAATGATTACACATGTCTACAGCACTATTAGATACTCATCTATACAGGTTATCAGCACAAAAAAGTTGATTTAGGTGTTACTCGTTCTTTAAAAGAGAGACTTGAGTGAAATAGTAAATATAAATTAAAACAACTTTTTGAGGTTGTCATTTATTACAGTGGGATTTATATGTTTTAGTCAGAACAACTGAGCAGAAACAAGAACTCAATCCTTTAATTTAGTTACAAAATTTAACCAGCATATGTTCATCAAAAATGTCAGATATAAAACTATTAGTTCTTAGTTCAAAGACCAGCTGCATCTAATTAAAACACTCAGACATTCATACAGACTTTGAACACACACACACACACACACACACACACACACACACACACACACACACACACACACTTATCTTAGCTATGCAGGGACCAGAATCACCCAACTACCCCTGACTGCAGAACGCAGATCGGGGCGGGGCGCAACGTGGGCGGAGTCAAACCCCGCCCACCGAGCGTAGACGCCCGCTCCTATTGGAGCTGCCGCCGGCCGCCATCTTAGATGGGTCTTCATTCGCCCCCAGTGCATTCATTTCTACTGATGAAGGTGCTTACTCAGCTAAAAAACACATTTTATCAAGCTAGTATGCAGATCGGGGCAGGGCGCAACGTGGGCGGGGTCAAACGTTTGACCCCGCCCACCGCGCACAGACAATATATACGTAGACGCCCCTCTCCTATTGGAGCTGCCTTAGTAGCCGGCCGCCATCTTAGATGGGTCTCCATTCGCCCCCATAGCATCAATTTCTACTGAGGAAGGTGCTTACCCAACTAAAAACCACATTTTATCAAGCTTTTTCACAAAATCAGGCATGATATTTAAAATATTAATATAATAATAAAATAAAATAAATCAAAATATAAAATTTCAATTAGGTAATCTACATATTCATGTCTATGATGTCAAGCATAACAATGGTAATCAAATAACCTGTTCAGTGGATTTCAATAAAATATATAGAAAGCGCTGATGATTAAGTTAAATGAAATAGGTGCCAATTTTGATCAAATCTGTCCCGATATTCTTATTATTCTTTATTGTACTCTTTTGTATGGTATTTGTATATTTTATAGTATGTATTTTAACTATTTTTGGTACCATAATTTATTATTGCACCTGACACCAAGACAAGTTCCTCATGCTGTAAACTGACCTTTACTGCTGTTGACAATAAAAATAGTTCTGACTCTGATATATCACACCTAAGCTTTAATTAAATAAAAACGCTTTTGTATGGGGCACCATTCATTATTATTTATATCATGATCAGGTCTGGTGCCAAAATGTGGATCTTTGGTAAAACATGTTTCTTTATGTATCTTAAATGTAAATACCACCATACTTAAAAATACTAAGGTTACATAATATTCTATACACATTCTTGTCTAACAAAACACTAAAACAATGGTAATATGTTTACCTTTCCATGAACCCTCACAACTTCCCACACAACCTTTTACTGAGGTACCAGCCTCACTGAACTTGAAACCTGTTACTTGGGCCTGCTGAACTGGAACATTGAAGTGAAATCAACATTTAATATTGGCCTAACTATATTAAAGCAGAAACAGCCATGAAAAAGTTTCATGCATTTGATACACAGTTATTTCAGCTCCATTTGGGTAACAGCGACTGAATTGTGCCATTGATACTTCTTAAAACATGCCAGGGTTTGAGGTGGGGTGGTGAGACAGTGGACCAAGGATGCAGACTTGATGTTTCAAAAAGGTCAATTTAATAACGCAAACAAAAGCCAACACAGGAACAAACAAAAGAATTAAAGAGCACACAAAAACAAGAAAACCTCCAGAAAACAATTTACTGAGGAAACAGAACACAAAAATGAATACCATAACACTCAGACACAAACACTAAACACATTCCTGCAGTGTGTGGACAGAAAATTATTCCATGGCATTTCAAATCCAGAAAACACTTTTATCTTCATTTTGTCTATAATTTCTACACTGAACTCCTCATAGTCTGCCTGCAAACTAAAAATGAACAGGAATGGTTCCTTGATATCTTTGATCTCTTCATCCAGGCCATCATACATGCGTTACAGTTGTACTGCCCTCAAGCAAGCTTCCTTGTCCATGGTGATGACCTGGGAAGGCAAATTTTTCCCTTGAAGGATCTGGTGCCACGCCACCTTGCTGCCTCAATGGTGTCCTTAAGCAGAGAATTCTCCTAATCCAAAGTAAAGACAATAAATATTAAAATACCAGTTGGAGAAGGCAGAAACAGTGAAATAAGAAAAGCCCACAACAGGGAACATACTTAGTTCCCCATTCATGTCATGGATGCTAACATGTACTATCTCAAGGAAGCCTAAATTTCCTGCACATTACTCAGATGTAGGCTATCAGAATGTCTAATGCTTATGAATGGTACCTTTTCAAGTCTGCTTAAATCACATAATTTACTAATTAGTTGCTAACTAGTTAAATTGATTATTCTTACCTTATTCTATATTTAGCATGTAACAACGATAAAAAAACTAACATATTCTCCCCACGTAAAGTATAATATTTCCCACAAAAGTAATAAAGATCACATAACATTTTCTCCCCAAAGCTATAATATTTCCCCTCAACAGTATGCCAGATATTATATTAATCTAAAACTCAGAAAAATACTTTTTAAGTCCAGATTAATAAAATTAAATTTTTTTAAATAACATTTTGCTTCTGAGTACTTAAAGATTGTTTTAAGTCTGTTTTGATGGCTTGTACATATTATGAGAACAGTCCTTTGTCTTTATGTCTAGCTGTTTTATCTTATTTTTATCTGTTTTTTTTTTTATCTTGTATTTTTTATCCTATCTGTTTTTTATCGTATCTGTTTGTGTAAAACTAACTATGTGTCTGTTGCTGCTGCCTCTTGGCCAGATCGTCGTTGTAAATGAGAATGGGTTCTCATTCGACTCATCTGGTTAAATAAAGGTTAAATACATTTTCGGCCAAATTATATTAATCTAAAACTCAGAAAAATACCTTTTAAGTCCACGTTAATAACATTTTCGCCCCAACATGAATGCTTGGTATCGTTAAAAGTGAAAAACCGTGCCTACCTCCATTCTGCCAGCTGCTTCTGTCACACAGTAAGCACACCCTCCCTCTGGTTTCAGTGAGCGGGGTTGAGAAGGAGGGGTTAAACGTTTGACTCCGCCCACGTTGAGCCCCGCCCCGATCTGCGTACTGCAGTCAGGGGCTACTCGAATCACAGGCTGGAACAGGCGTGTGAAGCAAATCTTCGAAGTTACTGAAGAAAACCAACAAGTGAACCCTGAAGCTAACGGAGGCCATGCTGGCATCGGCACAGACTCGGCCGAAGGGAACTCGGATGCCAACAACATAATTCAGACTCTCACAGCAGTCATAGACAAATAGTTAGCTGGAGTCACGCAACAGATTGAAAAAATGGAGACGACTGTTGCACAGATGGTGGACAAAAAAACTGCTGGCATGACGCAAATGATAGAAACACGCCTAGCATCGGTGCTAAAGGCCGTCGCAGCGCGGGGAGCTGAAATACAAACACTGACGGGGAGAATGAAGTCGGCAGAAAAGCAGCTGGATATCATAGATAAGACTACATCTACTTCTGAAGCTAAAATCCTAACCTTTGGAAAAAGTGGTAAATCAGCTGAAGGATCGCACCGACCAACTCTAGAATTATTCTCGTAGATGTAACGTCAGAATACTGGGAATAGAGGAAAACAAGGAGGGGATGAATGCGGTGAAATACCTTGAGAAGTGGATCCCAGAGTACCTACATCTCACAGATGGCAGGATTATCCTGGACCGTGCCCACCGCACTCTTGCTCCAACACCTCCGAGTGGTCAGAGACCGCGTCCTCTGATTGTCAAGTTCCATTACTACTCTGACAGATCCGTGTGATGGATGCCGCCCGCAGACTCCATCAGAACGGGACACCGCACCAACAGAGGATTCATTTCTTTAAAACAAAGTGGGCTACATTGATAATTGGAAAACTTTTTGGGGAAAACCTGGTCTGATCCGAAGAGACGGCATCCATCCCACTTTGGATGGTGCAGCTCTTCTTTCTAGGAATATGGCCAATTTTATTAGTCCTCCCTGACAACCCAGGGTCCAGACCAGGAAGCAGAGTCGTAGTTTAACCCTCCCCTCTGCAGCTTCTGTACTGTTACCCACCCACTCCCCCATCCAGACAGTGTTCTGCCCACGGACAGAATCAAACAGATTAAAAATCAGGCTTAATAGAGCAAATCATGAAAATCTCATAAAAATAAAAACAAATTCTACTGAACAGAAAACTAGAACAATTAAATGTGGTTTATTGAACATTAGATCTATCTTTTCAAAGACTTTATTAGTTAATGATTTGATTTGTGATAATCAGATTTCTCTGTTTTGTCTCACAGAATCCTGGCTGCAGCAAGAGGACTATGTTAGTTTAAATGAGTCGACTCCTTCTAATTATTTAAATCATCATATTGCTCGTAGTACAGGGCGAGGAGGAGGAGTAGCAACCATCTTTCATTCAGATTTATTAATCAGTCCCCTACCAATTAATAGCTACAGTTCTTTTGAACATCTAATTCTTAGTTTGCCTAATCCGGATTGCAAAGCTCTAAAACCACTTTTGTTTGTAGTCTTGTATCGTCCACCAGGCCCCTACTCTCAATTTTTGGATCAGATCTCAGATTTCTTGTCTGATTTGGTGTTAAATACTGATAAGGTCATTGTGGCGGGGGATTTTAACATTCATGTTGACATTGAAAGTGATCCTCTCAACGTAGCCTTTAGTAATATCTTAGACTCAATTGGTTTTACTCAAACAATCCATAGCTCCACCCACTCCTGCCATCATACATTAGACCTTGTGCTGACATATGGTATAGAGTGTGAGGAGATAACAGTATTTCCACACAATCCTGTCTTGTCGGACCATTTTTTGATAACTTTTGAGTTTATTATAAC
>SSNS01000074.1:2374504-2387513 GCA_006937985.1 Aphyosemion australe
TTATGAGAAAAACGATGAGAACAGCCTATACGTCCAATTTAACAACATTTGAGCCACTTAACATGGCAAAAGTCCTCTGAACAGTCGATTTGGCATCATGCAGGAAAAGAACGGCATCCACCGTTTCAGGGGCAAGTCCAGTCCTCCTTTCCTCTATCACTCTTCCAGCTGCGCTAAAAGCGCACTCGCTGCTGCTACTGCTGGCCGGGACACTGAAGACCATGCGGGCTAGACGTGCCAGTAAAGGCAACGTGGTCTCGTGTTGCTTACACCAGCTCAGTAGATCCCTTCCATCAGCTTCCATGGTGGGGTTAAGGCTGAGGTAGAGCTGGATTTCATCAGTATCCTCGTTCTCCTCTCTGACATTTTCCCACGTGTCCTCGAACTCCGCCATGCTCTCCTCTTTGGTGCGGGACCAGCAGCTGCCACTGCGCCCGACCCTGTGTAAATCATAACACAATTAGTCTAATTATGAGGTCAATGCCTATAGCTACACATTAATAGGCTAATAAAACAAAAATACCTGATTTTGTAGCTGGCTCCTGCCGACGCACATCCTCTCCCTCCCTGAAGTGGTTTATCTGGATTCTCACATGTTGCTGGATGTCGGTCCTCTCAGCGGGAGTAAACATTTGAAGTTGGTTGAACTTTGGCCATAAAAAGATGGCAATTTTATGAAGTGGCTGGATTTCGATTTTATTTATTAACCAGAGCAGGTGTGTTGCTGCGTTCAAGTGTTTGAGTTTTGTTTTGTTTAGTTTTTTGAATGAATTCGATTGAAAAATAAAAGTGTCCGAGCCCGGCCCATGTCCGAGGTAATTATACAGTCGTCAGCCCGAAGCCCGGCCCTCGGGCCCTCGGGCTGTCGGGACCCTCGGGTCTAGGGCTCCGGTGCAGGGCTCTAGTCCTTGGACGTGACGTCGACACATGTGTCTAAGGAGCTAGCAGACTTAGTTTTTGCTAAAGCTAGTGCAATGAATTATGACCAGTTCGGTGAATCTGATCGCATGCCACCTGCTGAGTTACATGTCACACTCAGGTACAAAGAGGAGCCTGGGCCTGACATGCCATATGACACCAAATTTCACAAATTAACAGATCACACCATCACGCTTCAACACCTGTACATAACACCACGGGGAAATGCGGTTTGTTCTGTTATCTTGTCTCAAGAACAATATCGCCTTTCTTGCGTCAGACCTGCTCACATGTCTGTGCTAAAAGACAGAAATCGCCCTTGGAAAAGCATGAGTGACCTCCTTGCTGATGCGATAAGCGAACGATATGATACGGATGATCCTGACGGCTGGAAGCGCAGCTCGTCAGGAAAATGCCGCCGCACACTAGGCTGGAAGATAAGAGTGTCTCCAAACACACATTTACACGAATGAGACAAGCCAGATACGTCCTTGACATGCGCAGTTGCATTGGAGGACTATCCGGAGCTAAAAAACATTCCAAATGACCTGTGGTCAAAAGGCCCAACTGATGTAGGACTGATAAAAGGATGTTTACCCGTTAAGGTGCAAGAAAAATCACACTACAGACCGCAAGTAAGACAATATCCCATCAGCAGAGAGGCTGAGGAGGGTATTGCACCTGTGATTGAAAGCATGCTCCAGGCAGGCATAATCAGACCTTCACCTGAGTTCACGTGTCTTTCGCCAATCTATCCTGTACGGAAGCCTGGCAGAGGCACGTGGAGGCTCATCCAAGATCTCAGGCTCGTAAATCAGTCTATTGTCCAGATAGTGTCTGATGTGCCCAACCCACACACTATTTTGAACCAAATCACACCTGACAAAAAGTGGTTCACTGTTATTGATTTGAGTAATGCATTTTTCTCAGTACCCTTGCACCCAGAGTCCCAGCATTGGTTTGGCTTCATTTTCCAGGGAAACAAATTCACCTTCACACGGTTGCCTCAGGGGTACGCGAATGCGCCCCACGAATACACACAGGCGTTAAGAGCTTCTATGTTCAGCTGTGTGCTCCCTGAACATTCACAAATCCTACTATATGTAGATGACATTCTGATTGCGTCAGACACAGAAGCAGCATGCAGAGATAGCACTTTACACGTTTTGCAGAACCTTTATGAGCAAGGTCATAAGGTTTCACTCAGTAAGCTTCAGCTATGGAGACCTTCAGTGACCTATTTAGGTCATACCCTGTCCGGTGAAGGAAAAGCTCTGTTACAAACTCGGAAAGCTGCGATACAGGAAGCTGCTAAACCTGTAACAAAGAAACAGATGATGTCATTCTTAGGGCTCGCTAATTTCTGTCGCACTTGGATTCCTGACTTTGCATTTATGGTATCGCCTCTCCAGCATATCATTTATGGCAAAGATCTAGCTTTAAATGACAAAATCTGCTGGACACCTGAAGCAGAAAAAGCTTTTGTGCATTTAAAGCAGCTGTTGCAGACTGATGTTGTTTTGGCACTACCAGATTACTCTAAGAGGTTTTTTCTCTCTGTTGATGCAGCATCCGGTCACATGAAAGCGGTTCTGACTCAAAAGCATGGCAGTCAGCACAGGCTGGTAGCTTATTATTCTAAGAAGCTAGATTCGATAGCGGCAGGTCTGCCCAGCTGTGTCCAGGCCTGCGCTGCAGCTTCTGAAGCAGTTAGTCAAAGCTCTGACATCGTTCTGCTGCATCCTCTGACACTGCAAGTACCGCATTCCGTGGCACTAGTTTTGTTGCAAACAAATCTACCTTTTCTGACACACAACAGGCACCTGACATATGTCTCCACATTGTTGTCACAGGCACACATTGAGATAGTTCGTTGTAGCAGCTTGAATCCAGCAACTCTGTTACCGACACACACAGATGGTGCTCCACACTGCTGCAGGACACACACACATGAGCAAACAAAGCCTCGTGTTGACATAATGAACACTCAAGAAACTGCCTTCTTATCTCTATTCGTGAATGGGTCAGCAGCAAAGGATTCTATGGGCAGAAACCGTGTGGGTTATGCTATCACCACACAGACTTCTGTTATAGAGGCCAGACCCTTACCCTCTACTTGTTCAGCACAAGTCGCTGAACTTGTCGCTGTCACTAGGGCGTGTCAGCTGTACGAAGGGCGTGACATTAACATTTTCACTGACAGCCAATATGTTTATTCCTCTGTGCATCATTTTGCACAAATATGGAAGAATCGTGGCATGGTAACATCCAGTGGCAAGCAACTGACACACGTGTCGAAACTGTTGGAACTTGTGGATGCGGTCCAGCTCCCAAAACGCCTGGCCTTGTGTAAATGTCAGGCTCACCAAACTGATGACTCAGAGGTCTCCAGGGGAAACTCTTTTGCAGATCAGTGTGCAAAGCTTGCAGCTCAAGAGCTCCCCCTGCCGGAGACTTCATTTTACTGCACAGAGACTCTGACAAAGGACATACTACAGGACGCACAGGTTTCAGCCACTGACCAGGAACAGAAATCCTGGATTAAGTTTAACCCTATCTCGATTGATGATGTCCTACACGTAAAAAACAAGCGCATTCTTCCCAAATCACTGTTCGCGACTGCAGCTTTGCTGAGTCACGGGTTGAGTCATGTTTCTGCGGGAGGAATGGGACAGTTGATAAACACATCTTTCCACACTGTAAACTTTTCTTCTTTTGCTAAAGACTATTGTCGGAAATTTTTGATTTGTATGAGAAACAATGCTCAAGGCCGTTTATGGCCAAAAAGGGGAAGTTTTCCGACGCCGGAATACCCATTTCATACCATACACATGGATTTCATTGAATTGTCACAGATGCATGGAGTGAAATATTGCCTTGTGGTGATTGATGCATTATCTAAATGGCCAGAAATTTACCCTACAAAGAAATGTGACGCTTTGACAGTGGCAAAGGTGTTGTGCAATCATTTTTTCCCTACTTATGGAATTCCTTCTGTTATCAGGTCAGACAATGGAACACATTTTGTTAATGAGGTGATGACCAGATGTTCTGAAACACTGGGGATTGAGTTAAAAAGACACTGTGCGTACCACCCTGCTTCAGCCGGTCTCGTGGAACGGACTAACAGTACTATAAAGAACAGGCTGGCAAAAACAGTGGCGGAGACAGGCCATCCCTGGCCTGACTGTGTGTCACTGGTAAAGCTGTGGATGAGGGTGACAGCTCCCTCTGGTGGACCAACACCATTTGAGATAGTGTATGGGCGACGATTTCCGTTCCCATACATCACCAGCCCAGTTGACCGCAGTGACAGAGAAAATACACTTGCAGATTGGATGATTAAAATGTTCTCTGAAAAACATGTCAAAGAATGCAATAATCTGCCAGAACCCTCTTGTGCTTTCTCGCCCACACAGATCGTGAAACCAGGAAATTGGGTCCTGATCAAAGTGCTTAAACAAGACAACTGGAGTTCTCCACGTTGGGACGGTCCATTTCAAGTCTTGCTCGTTACCCCCACTGCTGTGAAAGTTGCTGAGAGGCCATCTTGAATCCACCTTTCTCATTGTAAGCTCATCGAAGTCACCTAACCGCCTCTAGGGCGGCGACGATGTCCAGGCTTCAAAGGGGCTCCTGTACAACAGGTTGGAGCGTCTCAAACCTGGTGAAGATGGAAGACTGCTACAGGCACACAGTATGCCTTGCCATGGTGATGACGGTGGCTTATGTGACAGCGATATGCCTCTCGGCGCTCGACGGACGGATTGGATCAGCGGCTGTTGTCTGGGGCACAGGAGATGGAACTAAGGTTGAACCTACACCTATGGTGGGACGGGGCCCCGCCCTGCCCACCAACCATAGTGATGGACCGTCTCCAGCACTCGCGGACCCGTCTGGTCGTCACAGGAAGACAAGGAGGAAGAGGAATTCCGGATCGGGATGGAGGATCAGGACCCACACACCCAAACTGGACCCTGGTTTTGCGGTTCCTGGGATGGAGGATGTTCGTCTGGGCGCACCACTGTCGGAAGGGAACTTCTGGTTTGCATCGGTCACTGCCATCGTCCGAGCAGCACAAGTCAACACGTCGTGCTATGTCTGCCCACTGATACCACGCACCCTCAAGGAGTCATCACTTCTACGGCCTGCAGCGTTAAGTTCAGTTGATGTTTTTTGTATTCTGTATGGCTTAGCTCATCCACGACAATCCACTGACCCAAATGATCTTTGGTTGCGCACAGACACTTCTGCTCTGAAGCAGTGTTCCTCATGGCATGACAATTTGATCAGACTCAATAGTACTGATGTTTTTGCAGACCCCACCGGGAGACTCACACAACCCGTAGCTACAATCGGCACACGCTTCCTTCCTGGGAATCACTCTTTTGCTTCAGAAGGTCACCTAGAGCCAATATTCCCATTGTTTATGTAGGCGAGATTAATGCCACCAGATGTCATCTCCTCCTCAGGTCAGCTTGTTCCTGGCGCATCACAGGAAACCCTTCCTGCCTGCCACTTGTTCCTGGCAGAGCTCAAGGACACCATCTGCAGGACTCTTTCGGTAATTACACCATCACCTGGCCGTCTGATGCAGGTTGTACCAGCTCCACAAATGCGGCCTGGCTGTGTGGCAGCAACCTTTATCAGATATTGCCTCCAGGATGGGTTGGAACGTGCGCACTCATTCAATTGCACCCTGCAGTCACGCTGCATTCAAAGTTGCCATACGCACCCCACCATAAGGCTCGTGGCCGTCGCAGGCGTGACTCAGACTCAGAAAAGGTTGTTGTTGGTGTGGGTGCTAAGTTCTTCTCTGGACTGTTCCCCTGGTGGGGCACGGTTAATAACGCACATAAAATAGATCACCTGCACATTGAGCTAGAAAACTTGACTGACTTCGCGTCCCACGGGTTTTCAGCTTTTCCACCTTTCATGGTAGCAACCAGGAACATGTTAATGCAACACCAGCTTGCCCTGGATCTGCTATTGGCCTCTGAAGGGGGCCTTTGTCATGTTGTCACGCACACTCTAGGTTCCAGGTGTTGCACCTTCATACCTGACACATCAGGCAACGTCACAGCTGCCATTGCACACATGAATAGCCTCTTGTCTCACATGAAGGCTGAAGAAACCAGTGTTCCGAGTGGATCCACCTTTTGGCAATGGCTGTATCCCAGTTCATGGTACAAGTTGTTACTGACATATTTGATTCCTTTCATTATTTTTCTTGTTTTTCTTGCTGTATTTTCATGCTGCATTGTACCATGCATCAAGAGTTGTATCACCAATATGATTAATGTTTCTCTTGTTCAATATTCTGCTGCTTTGACTCCCGCACCTGCCACTCCTATTGATATTGATGTTTCTGATTTGACCGGTATTCCGGTATCCCAACTGTAAATGATGATTTTTAATCTACGTTTTTACTGGAATGATGCTTGGGATGAAGTTATTAGTGTTGTGGTATTGATCACTGACTACAGCACAGCTGAAGCATCACATTCTGTGATTCCCCAACATGTGATTGCTTCTACTGATTTCACGTTCAGAGCCGAGGTTGATTGTTTTGATTCTGCTGTTGACGCTTATTTTCGGTGTATTGATTTGCTCTCCTTGTACCGCCTCGGTGTGTATGATTTTCAGGACGAACACCTGTCCTGGTTTTATCCATTCCCCCTTCCCTGAAGTCATGATTAATGAAGCTTTATGAAGTTATGAAAGTGGATGATATTTCATGCATGTTATGTATACATACCATAAACAGGAGGGATTATGTCATAGAAATTCTATGTCCTGTACGGCTTCTATTTCATTCTGTGTCTCACACACACACACACATTTGAACACACCCACTACCTTATCTCCTACTTTAAATAAACGGTGCTGGCAGCCGATTGGGGCAGACTGTACTCTGTCCTGAGTTGGTCTGTCACCCTTTGCAAATGGTTCTGTGTGATTCATTGTGTCTCTCTTATTTCCCCAGTTCCGGTTAGGGTAATTGACAAAATCCCTAACACAGCTGTTAACTTTATTTTCTCTCTAAGTGTTTTTCTCCCCAGAAGAAGCTACACTGGCGTTCTGCTGAGCTGTGGTGGCCTCATGGAGGGGGCCATCGGCTGGCACACTGCTGCCAACCACTGAACATTCTCCCTCTCCTGATATTACATCTCACTTTCTTTAACATAGAATGTGCTACTATTAGTTCACCTATTGAATTAATTATAGATTCACTCAGATAAAGACAATAAAGTTTCTCTTACTAAATAGAACTTCTACTAAGAAATCACAGTATAGCCATAGAAACACTACTTGATCTATATCGTGTGTGTGTGTGGGTGTGTGTGGGTGTGGGGTGTGCGTGTGCCTGCTCTGTCTTCTCAATCCCCAGTGAGTCGTAGCGGATGGCTGCTCATACTGAGCCAGGATCCTCTGGAGGTTTCTTCCTGTTAAAAGGGAGTTTTCCTTCCCACTGTCGCTACATGCTTGCTTAGTATGAGGATTGCATCAAGACACAGTCAGTGTCTTGATGCAATCTGCTGGGTTCCTTATATAGGAAACTTTTTTACTGATTGGCTTAATGAACTGAACTGTATTGGAATGTTTACTTTGTGAAGTGCCTTGAGACGACTCTTGTCGTGATTTGGCGCTATATAAATAAACTGAATTGAATTGAACGATTATTCAGCGGAGGTGGTCCGCAAACGAAAGGCTTTCGACGGTGTTAAAGCTTGACTCCGGGAGTTAAAAGTTGAATACGCGCTGCTATATCCAAGGGTCCTGAGGGTAAACATCGAGGGAGGAGGACACCGGCGTCTCTCTACACCGGGTGAGGCTGATGTTTACGTTCGCACGCTGGAGAGGGATCGGGCTCCGCATACTGTGTCACAGGCTGAATGATTGAGGTACAGCTGATAGAGAGACTGCGAACTCTGCAATACATGTAAAAAAAAAAAAAAAAAAAAAAAAAGAGAAAAAATATGTCTCTCATGGAATAAGGTCTTCTTCACAGAATCCTGTTACGTTTTCAGGTCGCACGAAAAAGTTTATTTTATTCTATTTCATTTTTTTAAATTAATTAATTTATTTTTTAATTATTATTTTTTTTAATTATTATTATTTTTATTATTATATATATAAACATTTTGGAGCTCATATGTCCAGCTGATAGCGAAAGAGGAAGTAATCCTCTGCTGGACTCAAACTAAGTTAAGCTTAGCTCAGCTTTGGCACTGCCAATTTCATTTTATGTAGTGCTTTAATTTGTTGTTTTTTGTTCACCCCGTTTTCACTTTCTTGTAAGGGGTTTTCTCGAGTTCTTCAGCAGCTTTTGAGTCTGTTGACCCCCTCTCTTCGTGATATAGTAATGCGGACAAAGCTGTCATTATTTAGAAATATTTTTATGTTGACATCCTTTTACACTGATTATTATCTTGATTTAAAAAAAAAAAACGTCTGCTAAAGTTGGTCATAAAAAATTCGTATCATTAAATGTCAAGGGAATTAATAATCCAATTAAAGGTGCTATAACGAATATGCAAACAAGTTAGGCCCAGCTAGCTAGCTTACACAAGCCCTTTCCCAGAACTCTCACCCCTCCCGTTGGCTATAATCCCTAAGCCGCGCCCCTCCGGATATGGGAACGCGCATTGCCACAGTGAACAAGAGAGAGCAGAACACCAGCCGCAGTTTTCGTGAATCAATATGGCGGAATCACCGGTAAGTGAAAGATAAACAATATAAACGTCTAACATAAATGTTTCATTTTATCTTATTCATATGGTAGCGAAGTATGTTTTAACATGTTATATTGCATGGTAGCCTGCTAGTAATAGCAAAAATGATAAGCTAATCCTGCTAATAGCTGTCTGACAGAACAACTTCTTTGATTTTGTCATTCATGGGGCCTCTTGTTTTGTAGTGAAACGGTTTCTCTTTTTTTAATTTTTCCACATAGTTTCCATGACAAGAGCCTTGCTGGGTCCGATAGAGAATAGGTACCGGACGGAGCCTAGAGCTGGTGTTACTGGAACAACCATGGCTAATCTCAGCACAAACAGTCCAGAGGGAGCAACTACATCAAGTCTTTCAATCCAAGATGCACATCCAGTTGAGGATTTACAGCAAAGGATTGCTGAATATAAGGTATATTAATTTTAGATCTTTTTCTTCCTGTGTACAGGTGTGCAGAACCCATTTCACTGTTTGTGAAAAATAATTTATTGTATTACGTAGGTTGGATAAAATTTCAACATCACTGAATGTGGTATGACATCAATAATAGTCAAAGCGTCCATCTACCAAAACATAAATGTATTGGTATTACTCTTTGCATTTTGTAGTCATTTTTAAGCCAATTGATAAAATTGCTAAAAGTTATTTGCTTAGTTCAACATTTTTCTTGACATTCTACATTAGTATAGTAAAATATTATGTTCAAGTTGTTTTTACCACTTTTCATAAGCATGTAGAAAATTAACCAACCAACTCATGTTCTTTATCTTTCAACAGGCATGAATCAGATCCCTAATCCTGGAAACATCCCACAGATTGCTGGAGCATTGTTTAACACGTGACCCAAGCCTCTTGTTTTCATCATGGATGTAACATCACCATGCTCCACCGTTGGCGGCTCAGGAATCAGATGCATCATGGTGGAGTTGAGACATGCAGCATACCGTCAGTTTGTGGTCTGGCAATATGGAGCACTGAGACATGGTCACAGGGTTATAATACCAAGTTGGTGTTTCTGGAGGATTTGGGACAGCTACCACATGGACAATAAATGTTTCATCTGTAGCAGAATCAAACTACATTAGACAAACAACCAAAGACTGTTGCTGATACTCATTTAATTGTATTTACCACTGCTAAATTGCCTTTGTCCATATGTGATCACTGTGTATATTTTTGTAAACGTAGTAGTCTGTATTTTATTACTTTCTCATGTTGTTTGATTTATGTTATTCAAATGTAAAATTATAATTAAAAAAAGAACACAACTGTTGGGTTCTTTGTTCAAAACGCATAAGTTAAACACATCCATACGATAAACAAAATTCCAATCAATGTAGCATTAAGGATTTTTATTTAAAACCTAAAATGAACATTTTGTACATTTCTCAAAAGACCCATATGCTTCTATTAAAAACAGGTTAATTTAGTGAGAAGCCACTTTGGGCTGGATCACTTCAGCTGATCAGCGTCTCCGTGCTGTGGGCATCTCCCTCCTGAAAGACAAAGAAAACATCAATTTGGCATTTTTGTTTCTCTACAACAAAGAATAAATTACTATCACAAATAGAAAATGTTCTGATAAAGTTTTAATTCTGCATGAAGACATTCATGACTCAAATCTAACTTCTGTTGATGACAAATATAAAAACCAAATTCACATGATGCAGCTCTTTGTAATATCCAGCTAGAATAGAAGAGATTGTATCTGAAATACTTTGTTTGCAGGAAATTTGAGTTTTTACTTTATTTCTTGTTCAGTTGTTTTCAGTCTTGATAAATAAAAGTACTCTGTACTCAGTTTGCAGTTTTTTTTAACTATAAATTGAAAGTAATTGCAATGACCTAGAGAAATAATTATATTACTGTCTGTGGAGTAATTATGCTGCCACAGCACCATCTAGTGGGCAACTTTTGTTTCTCATCTGTTTATTGTTATCTCGAGGTTCTACAGACAAGAGATGTTTACTCGACAGCCCCTGCTGGCTGATTCTCGGAGGCGGCAGGCGGGCATTTCAGTGTCACCTTGATCCCAGTCAGACTGCCGAGGATGAAATAAATGGCGCTTACACACTAGCACCGGGTCGGCTCCGATCGGTCGGCCAGGACAACCTTTGGAATGCGGACGTGATAGGCGGTCTCAGAAATGCGCACGAAAAATTGGCGCGAATATATCAGTGATGTCGTAGCGCATCTCCGAGCATGTGGGCGGGTCAAAGGAGTGCAGAGAAGCCTGCGCAGTGTCTTCCTTATTAAACCAAGGTTGTGTGGCAGCACTGTGTGTGTGCGCTGCGCTCCTCACAGCAGACGGGAACAGAGAAATGGCTGGGTGGGTCAAAGGAGCGCGGAGAAGTCTGCAGTCTCTTCCTTATGAAACAAAGGCTGTGTGGCAACACTGTGTCAGTGTGTGTGTGTGCACGCTGCGCTCCACTCATCACAGCAGACGGAAACAGATAAAACAGCTTCAGTCAGAGGCTTGTTAACTGTTCCGCATTCAGAGTGATTATGAAGCGCGCATGCGGGAAGCCCCCGCTGGCGGATTCTAGCCGCTAATCGGAGGTTCCCCCTAAAGGTAGGCGTGAATTTGAGCCAACCAATGAGTCGGCAGTGGGTGTGTTGGCCCGGTTTCTGCGCAAGTCAGACAGCCTTGGGAAGAGGGCTGAAAACGCGTCCGGTTTGGCGCTGGAAATTCTCGGGCTCCCCTGATGTGAAACCAAATCTTTCGGCCCGGCCGTACCGATCTGGTGCTAGTGTGTAAGAGCCAAATGTCACCTCAGAACGGAAAAGGCACACACGACCCAGATGTGAAACCAAATTTGCTTCCCGAACCAGTCCGTACTGACCCACTTGTGTGATAGGAGTTTCTGTTGGTGAGTTGAGCCACCAGTTGCTGTCCAGAAGCGATGACCCAGTCGTTCCAGGATTTGAGGTCTCCATCTGCTCCAGTTTCCCCTCTTGGGCCTGCAGGACCCCGTGGCCTCCATCAGCTTGTCCAGAGGAGCTGCAGTCAGGTCCTTCAGCTCCAGCTGTCCCTTCTGTTTAATACAAAACACAAGCAGGGAGGATAAGCCCAGATCTGCAGCCTCACAGCACGAAGGAGATCCTTCAGGAGAACTCAGCTCTACCTGGCTGGTCACCGTGGAGATGAGGATGTTAATGTGAGCTCTACTCGGCTCAAAAAGAGCTGCTGACGGGTCGTGTAGCAAAGCGAGCGAGCTCGTTTACTTACGATGTGGTAGGTGTTCCACGTGTCTGGATCCCTGTCAGACGTGCACTCCTTAATGCTCTGAGAATCAAATGGTATAAAATTTCATAAACACTGTTTTTGTGTCAGGAAACATCTGTTTAAACAGAATAAAACGTTACCATTTACACATGAAAGTCCAGCACCCCTTGATCTCTGCCTGGCAGTTGAGCAACTCCACACCGAGCTTTGCTAAATTTTCTTCTGAGAGGCTCTCACAGCCGGACCTCACCTGGAAAACCACCTGAAGAGAAATGAAAGCTGAGGCTTAAAATAAAAAATTCAAATGAAAAGCAAGAAAAACGATAAAGACAAACCGCCCCGTTCACCTTGTAATGACTGATGTCCAACGGGCAAAGCTCCAGCTCGTTCGCTTCAGACAGAAGCTTCTTGTCTGCCATCATCATCTCAAACTGAGCATCGTTAAGCGAGAGATGTGCTGGAGATGTGCTGGAGCAGCAGGAGAAGGTGGAGGAGAAGGGTTGTGGGTTCTTCAGTCACTCAAACAACCCACTGGCCAGAGGACAGGTCATGAAGACGGTGAGCAGGAGGTGTGGAAGCCCATGACTGGATCAGTACAAAAGAGAGAGGAGTAAATACTGACATTTCACTGGCTATAGAAGGCATTACTATTGATGGAAAAGTAAGTTTTTGGGGTTCATTATTGATGAAAATATTTCCTGGAAGCCACATATTAATGGTATAAACATAAAAATAGAAAAGGCATTTGCTGTACTACACAGAGTAAAGTAGTATTTGAATAATAATGCATTATGTCTATTATACAATACTCTGATTGTTCCATATGTCTTATTGCATTGAAATCTGGGGAAGTACATATAAAACATACACTGATCCAGTTTTGATTTTACAAAAAAAGAGCAATGAGAGTCATTAGTCAAAGTAGTTACAGAGCTCCAACCAGGCCGTTATTTGCTGAGTTACAAAAATTCAAATTTAGATGATTATAAAACCAACATTCATGACCAAAGTGTTGGAGCGATGTGTTTCTGTGTGTGGAGTCGGTTTATGGAACAATCTGGAGTCAGAGATGAAAGAAGCTAAATCAATTACAACGTTTAATAAGACTTAAAACAATATGATAAAATATAA
>SSNS01000074.1:2392447-2407096 GCA_006937985.1 Aphyosemion australe
ATCTACACACCTACCGGTCACAATCGTAGCAGAAACAGCTGGGCAGTAGGTTTGTTCACACCATGAATGAGTTGCAGATAATGCATTTTGTAACTAACAACAAAAAAGGGAAGATATTAGCGGGGAAATTACATAAATGACTAAGCTGATCCCAATGCGTATGTCACCGCTTATTTTTTTCCATAAATAAAGTCCGTAACGATAGCTGTTTACGTAGCATTAGCATAACGTGCTATTACTGTTAACAAAGAAATGTGCAAATAAAGTCATGCACAAGGATAAAACAAAGCTATGATCCCGTTCAATCTTTAAAACCAAAATAAAATAATCAAACAATGCCTTTATGATGCTAGGATGTTGTAATATAAAGCAAGAATTACCTGTCCAAAAGAAAGATAGCAACCATCTGATCTGTTTTCAGGCCGTGTGTCTCCCGTAGTTGTCGCCATCTTGGAAACGCTGAGTCAATATTCACCCCGGTTTGTCCTCTTTCTGTGTCCAAACGTTTTTTGTTTTCTGCTAGCTCAAATGGCGTTTTTCTTTTTGAGACTCTGGTAGTTTTTCCAACAATAGAAGTAGTACGAGCCGGCTGTTTTCCCTTCTCTGCCATAACTGAGCGCGGTAGCTGACTTCCGGCCCAGCGTGTCACTTCCGGTGTGTTCTGCTGAAAAATGCTCCCGTGCGCGTTAATGGAGGACACGGGGAAGTGCGGAAATGCTGAGGTTCGGCGAGATAGACAAGTTAGTGGTCCAATCGTTGGTTTCGGTACGAAAGCAATGATTGGCTGAGGTTTTTAGACAAATGCGAGAGAACCACTTTATTAATTTTTTTCGTTTTTTTTTTAATCTCCACAATATTTTTATAGCTATACTACATTAGAACGTTGTTAAGAGGCATGAAAAAAAACGTTAAAAGCTAACTTTGTTTTCCTAATTCAGTAATGCATCTTTAAAAGGAAAAAAATAATAACATACCTTAAAAGACACGGCACCGATATAGCGTTCATTCAAGAAACACATATCAGATGTAGAACATTTAAAACTTAAATGTGACTGGGTTGGTGAAGTCTTCTACTCTTCGTATTCATCTAGTTCCAGAGGAGTAGCAATGTTAATTAATAAAACTTTAAGGTTTCAATTAAATGCAGTAGAAAGGGATAATTTAGTAAATATGAACAAACTGATACTTGTATCGATATATGGTGGTCCCAACATTGAAGCCCCACTTTCTTTAACAACTTAATCATGAGACTGGCACCTCTGGAGGGTCAGTGTTTCTTGGGAGGAGATTTCAACCTGGTATTAAAACCATCACTGGATCGATCAGACCCCAGGAGCTTTGGCCTGTCCAAGTCTGCGGCTACTTTAAGCCAGGGTATGAAGGAGTTGGGCTCAAAGGATGTGTGGCGATTACAGAACCCGGATAAAAAGGAATTCTCTTTCTACTCTAATGTCCATAATTCATATTCCCGAATCGACATGTTTCTAGCCTCACAAACGTTATTACCCCAAATAAAGACCTGTTTTTACCTACCTGCATCCCTGTCAGATCACAATGCCCTAGTAATGAAGCTATTTATCCCACAGGCTAGCTGCGCCTCCCACAGATGGAGATTTAAAACACATCTCCTAAATGATCCTGACTTCATAACATTTATGAATGACAAGCTGGATATATACATGGATACTAACCTAAATACCGCCTCTCACACTATCATTTGGGAGGCCCTAAAAGCTTATATGAGAGGGCATATTATCTCATATTTATCAAACAAAAATAGACAGAGAAGGGAAAAATTATCACAATTAGAAAATGAAATAAAAATATTAGAAACTCAGCATGTGCAAACAAAAGACTCTGAAACTCTCAGTACATTGAAACAAAAGCAAACTTTGTATGATAACCTTTGTACTGGTAAAGCAGAGGCAGCCATGGCGAGAACCAAATATCATTACTATGAGTCTGGTAACAAAATTAGCAGATTACTCGCCTGGCAACTAAAACAAGAAGATGCAAATAAATTCATTAGAAGCATTAAAACTGATGATGAGCAATATGTAGACGACTAAAAAGATATAAACTCTGAATTTAAAAAATATTACGAAACATTATATAAATCAGAACGGTTAGTGGATGTTGAAATTGAAGGCTTTTTGAATAAGTTATCTCTTCTAACTGAAGCAGACAAAAAAACACTTGATGCTGAGATAGCAGAGGAAGAGGTTATCAGGGCAATGATGTCCTTACAAAATAATAAGGCCCCGGGACCTGACGGATATCCAGTAGAATATATTAAAACCTTCTCCAAAAAAATATTAACACCATTAACAAACATGATCAAAGAAGCATTTCAAAAAGAACGGCTTCCCAAATCATTAGAACTAGCAACCATCACACTGCTTCCTAAAACTGGAAAGGACCCTCGAATGTGCGGCAACTATAGACCCCTAAGCCTTCTTAATGCTGACTATAAAATTCTGTCAAAAATTATTGCTTCACGATTGGAGAAAATCATTCCAAAAATTATTAACGCAGACAAAACTGGCTTTATAAAAAATCGACAGGGAGCAGACAATGACCGGCGTCTTCTTCACGTTATAGAATATGCACAAAAACAGGATGATGCAGTGGTGGTGGTGTCCATGAATGCAGAGAAGGCGTTCGACAGGATAGAACCGAGATTTCTCTTTCAGACAATGAGGGCCATGAATTTTGGGGAAAATTTTCTTCGGATTGTCAAAACCTTGTTCTGTGACCCTAGGTCACAAATTCTAACGAATGGGGTCCTGTCGGATGTCTTCTCCTTGGCCCGTGGATGCCGCCAGGGGTGCCCGTCCTCGCCCGCGCTCTTCTCGATTGCAATAGAGCCCCTGGCTGTCGCCCTGCGCTCAGAGGCATCGATCACTGGTATTAAAATTGGTTTGATGGAACATAAACTTGCCCTTTACGCAGACGACCTACTAGTGTTCATATCCCGGCCTTCCACCTTACTCCCCTCACTAATAACTACCCTCAAGAAATATAGTGCAGTATCAGGTTACAAAATTAATCATTCCAAGAGTGAAGCCTTTCCGATTAACTTGACAACTCAGTTTATTGGTAAACTAACAGTACCATTTAAGTGGTGCACAAAAGGGTTCAAATACTTAGGGATTAACATCGGCAGAACTTATGATGAGACTTTTAAAAAAAATTACACTTCACTGCTTGTAAAATCCAGATTGGATTTGAACAGATGGATGGACCTTCCCTTATCCAACTGTGCTGATTCCCTTCTAAATAATTTCAACCACAAATCTCTAGAGATTCTTGACACCATTGCCCCAGAAAAGTCCAAGTTCGTCTCTAGGAAACAAAAAGCTCCATGGAGGTTCACTAAATCTGTTACAAACCAAAAGCGAGAATGCCGCAAAGCTGAGCGTAAATGGAGGAAAAGTAGCCTGCCCGATCATTATGAGACCTACAGACTGCAGCTCCACACCTACAACTCTGAATTAAATAAGGCGAGACAAGCCTTTTTCTCCAAAGTCATAAGTGATAATATCAACAATTCCCGTGTTCTGTTTGCCACTATTGAGAGGCTAACTAACCAACCAACACAGTTAGCCCCTGATTTCAAGTCCCAAACTAAATGTAATAAGTTTGCATCGTTTTTCGATGATAAAATACTAAACATCAGATCAGCCATTCACTCCTCCCTGTCAACCAACACAACCAGACCACCCCTACAACCACATAGCAATACTTTAGCTAGAATGCCAGTCTTTGACATGATTAATGCTAAAACACTGGAAAACATAGTTAATAGCTTAAATTCATCTACCTGTTGTCTTGATATACTGCCAACAAACTTCTTTAAAAAGGTTTTTAATTGCTTGAAAAATTATTTACTGAAAATTACTAATTACTCCTTAAAATCAGGTATTTTTCCTACTTCATTAAAAACTGCTGCTGTCAAGCCTCTTCTAAAGAAAAGCAAACTAGATCCCTTAGAGATGAATAATTATAGACCAATCTCTAGTCTTCCCTTCATTGGGAAAATTGTTGAAAAAGCAGTTATGATCCAGCTGAACAACTTCCTGGAGACAAACAACCTCCTGGATGGTTTTCAGTCAGGCTTCAGACAACACCACAGCACTGAGACAGCACTGATTAAGGTATTAAATGATATCCGTATGAATACAGATTCAGGCAAAACATCTGTATTAGTGATGCTCGATCTCACTGCAGCTTTTGATACTGTGGATCACAACATACTATTAGATAGACTCAATAACTGGGTGGGACTATCAGGTACAGTCCTTAGTTAGTTCCAATTATGCCTTGCTGACAGGGGTTATGTTGTTTCTATTGGTGAACATAGATCAAAGCAGATCACTATGACATGTGGTGTCCCCCAAGGCTCCATTCTTGGGCCACTGCTCTTCAACCTCTACATGCTCCCCCTGGGTCAGATCATATACAACAACAACATTGCCTATCATAGTTATGCAGATGACACCCAGATCTATCTAGCTCTATCACCTAATGAATCCGGTCCCCTAGACTCACTCTGTCAGTGCCTAGAGCAAGTCAATGACTGGATGAAGTCAAGTTTCCTTCAGTTAAACAAAGACAAGACAGAAGTTATTGTCTTTGGGAGTAAAAAACCGAGGATGGAAGTTATTGCTCAACTTGGCTCTAGAGGAATAAAGACTAAGACTCAGGTTAGAAACCTTGGTGTTACCATTGACTCTGAGCTGAGCTTCACTGGTCACATTAAGGCTATAACCAGATCAGCGTTTTATCATCTCCATCAATTAGCAAGACTCAGAGGTCTCATGTCGAAACAAGACCTAGAGAAACTCATTCATGCGTTCATCTCCAGCAGACTAGATTGTTGCAATGGTCTCCTGACTGCTCTTCCCAAAACAGCCGTAAAACAACTGCAGCTTATTCAGAATGCTGCTGCTAGGGTCCTAACGAGAACTAAGAGAACTGAGCACATCACCACTGTTCTAAAAACTCTGCACTGGTTGCCAGTAAACTACAGAATCGATTTTAAAGTGCTTCTACTAGTCTATAAATCACTCAATGGTATGGGGCCTAAGTACATGTTGGATCTCCTTCCTGTATATACACCTAGCAGGGCTCTCAGATCCCTAGACAGCAGTCAGCTGGTAGAACCTCGGGTCAGAACCAGACAGGGAGAAGCTGCTTTTAGTCACTATGCTGCTCATAGATGGAATCAACTTCCTTATGACCTCAAACAGGCCCCAACTCTAGTAACTTTTAAATTAAAATTAAAAGCCTTCATGTATTCATTAGCCTATGATTGAATGTTTCTTATGCTGCTCCTTCTGCACTGTTTACTGCTAAACTTTTTTGACTATGCCTTTTATCTAATTGTCTGAATTATTTCTTTGTGTATTTTGATTAATGCTTTTGTTGCTCCTGCTCTGTAAAGCACATTGAATTGCCTCCATGTTTGAAATGTGCTATACAAATAAAGCTGCCTTGCCTTGCCTTATCATTGATAGGTAGGATTAACACAATTAAAATGAATTTGTTACCGAAATTTATATATCTATTTCGCTGTATACCTCTACAGGTTCTGGTATCATTTTTTAAGGATTTGGACAAGTCGCTTACCACTTTCCTGTGGAACAAGAAAATACCTAGGGTTAAATTTGTGAAATTACAAGCGCCTTACAGCAAGGGAGGCTTGAACCTCCCAAATTTTAGATTATATTATTTGGCTGCTCAGCTTCGAGCATTATGGCTGTGGTCTCATTGTGGGATTGATGAGGTGAGGTGGATGTCGATCGAGCAACATGAATCACAGGGTAACCTAAGAGTAGTACCCTTTTTGGGTTCTAAGAAGAGACTAAAGTTAATCACGCTAAATCCAATTATTACTGCCACATTTGAGGCCTGGCGACAGTTACATCTGTTAGTAGGACAGAATATCAAATTATTGGTGAATTCACCACTCATGAACCCTAACATTCCAACAGGCTTAGCGGACGGGATACTACAAGAATGGACGGCGAGGGGTATCAAAACAGTTGACAATCTCTACACCAACAATGACTTTTTAAGTTTTGACCAAATGTCAGAACTATATAATATTGAGCGGCGTAACTTCTTCAAGTATCTTCAGATTAGGAGTTGGATTAAAAGTCAAACCAAAGGTCACTTCCCACGTAGACCTGAGGAATCCCTACTAGAAAAATGCCTTTTCAATCCAAAGCGGAAAGGATCTAAAGGATTAATATCTGCTGTTTATAAAACAGTGATCGATAATTTGCCAGCATATGCAAGATCCACAAACAAACTGAGGTGGGAAGCCGACTTGGGTTGTTACTATACAGCGGATGATTGGAGTAGATTATTAAAGCTGGCTCAAACAAAACTGGTATCCACTAAACATAGACAAATTCAATTTAATATATTCCACAGAACATACGTCACACCATATAGGCTGAGTAAATTAGGTAACGGAAATTCTGATCAATGTCAGAGATGCACTAGGCTCGTTTCCTTTATCAGAACTTCAGGGTAAGTCCTGGGACGGGGAAAAGACCGGGAGATTCAAATGTCCCAGTCCTCTCTGCTGTTCTGTCTCCATTCAAATTCAGCTCTTTCAGGACTTTGCACAGACGTCAGCATATCGCGACTGCTTCGGCAGTGAGTGATGTCACTGATCAGCGCCAGAAAGCGTCCACAGTAACAATAATAACATTAAAAGTATGTATTCTGTTGCAGTTTATCATAATTTAATCCATTCAGAGGACGAGAGCAGCTGCGTGATGTAAAATGTGGCGTTCAATGACCAGAAGCTCAGTTTTTATAGCGCTCTGTGAGACAACAAAGCCCCGCGAATTAAAGCGATGTGGGGAAATTCCAAGGTGTTATCCGGTGCGGAGTTTAACAGTGGGGGAATTCCTCAGGGTTTTCTGGTGCAGAGTTTATTAACAGCTGTGGGGAAATTCCGCCTTGTGTTCCGGTGTCGGGAGTTTAATTTTAAACATCCGTTCGCTTCCTGCTTCACTAGCAACTCTTCTAATTTTATTACTGCCGGTTGTTTTGGATAAGGTCGACTGCTGATGTAATTTCCTACGGAGTTACAACCAATCAGCGTGAGTTAACCGAAGGTTCCGCTCAGCGACTCCATCGGGCCGTTCCGAGTACCTACCCCTGATCAGGTACTCAGAAGGTTCCGGAAAATGGCCCAGAAAACGGCCGTTCGGCCGGCCCGGTCAAGTGGAGACAAGCGCACGTCGGGAACTTCCTGTAAATTTACCCCGAAGTTCCGATAAAGGAAACGGGGCTACTGTCTCATTGGGGTCTCTTGTTCACATGTTGTGGAACTGCCCCTATCTAGGGCCATACTGGAAACATATTATAGCAGTAACATCTCAAGTGTGTGGTCAGGCTATTGACTTTGATCCTAGGATCTGGCTACTTGGGGATATAACTTTACTCAAATGTAACTCTAACCAGAAACATTTTGTGTTATTAGCAGCAACAGCTGCTAAAAAGTGCATCTTGAAGGAGTGGAAGAGTGTTAACCCTCTCACTTCAAAATACTGGACTAATGAACTGTTGACATACTGTTCCCCAGAAAAAATCTGGCATTCTATACGCGGAAGAGTGGAGGACTTTGAACTGACTTGGACTCCTTTTCTGAATTTGCTGACTGACCTTGACATGACCATTGACTAGTTGTAACACCCTTTTTTTTATTTTTATTTATTATCTACACTTGGACAAATTTGTCACCAAGATGTGAATCTGTTATTGTTTCTAGAGAGGGTATTTTCTTTTTCTTTTTGTGTATTAGTAGTTGTTCTTGTTTCATATGTATGTGTAAAATGTAAAATCATAAATAAAAGTGTTAAAAAAAATGAAAAGTTTATTCCTGCATCATAGTTGTTATTTAATTTGAGTTTCTGACTCTGACCAACATTCTTCCAGAGGATGTCCAGTCCCAGGAGGCCTATCGTCCACACTTGTCATCTCTACAAAACATTTAGGTTTATTTTCTAACTTTCTGTTTAAAGTCCCTGTTGTTGATGTGTTTATAATCAAGTTTTGTTTAACGGTTTTCTTTGTGTTCCTTTCTCATCCAGCCTGATGTGTGTCATGTTCTGTTTTGTTTGTTGTTTACAAAAAGATGTTTTAAAGAAGAAAAAATGGCTGTGATCAAACCAATGACTAAGATGGACAGCATTTCAGAAGAGGGTGTGTATGGTAGCGTTCCACAACCAGAACCTCTTCTGACCGAACACATCTGATGTTTCCAAAGACTTCTGGGTAAATATCCCGAGGACTGATGAGACCAGAGCAGAAGCATCTGGAAGTTGTGTGTCCCGTTCCATCTGGAGTCAAACTAACATAAAGCAACAGTCAGACATGGTGGTGGTAGGGTCATGGTCTGGGGCTGCTCTGCTGTACCTGATGGAACCATGAATTCTGCTCTCTAGCAGAACATCCTGAAGGAGAACGTCTGACCGTTGACCATAAACAGGCCGTTCCTGCTGGAGAACCCTCTGATGTGGCTGAATTCACACAATTCTGTAAAGAAGAGGGATGTGAGGGACTCAATTGCAGCATTAGCAGTTAGTGTTACACATACTGGAACCAGGAGGTTTAGGGGTCAGTCACGTTCCTCCCATAGCACCAGCTTAGATTTGTTCCCTCGAAATGTTGAAAACTACATTTTTACTCAGGTCATCTTAGTCTGATATTGAAATCTTTTTGCTGATATAAAATATTTAAAGGACAAAACAAAAGCTGAAGAAATAAACATATTTTTCCTTTTACGTCAGCAGCAGTGCTTTTCCCTAAAACACGTTTATGAAAGAAACGCTGCAGCAGGATGGAAATGTCTGCTGTTGGTGCTGGAGCAGACACAGTGGAGGTCTGTGGGCTCTTTCATTTTCTCCCACACTCACCAAGATGGTGCAGACTGACTGATGTCCTAAATCTGAAACCACAATTTGATGGTGATGATCAAGGTTAGTATTTTGAATTTAAAGTTAAACAAATTTGTCATTAATTGCACTTGGTTGACAGGACATGTGTCCAGAAGACAGCCATAGACTCAGCCCACAAGGAGGAGAAGCCTCAGAAGGTCTTTGCTAAAGAAGCAGCTGGTTCCCAGACGGATGTATCCGTGATCCTAGAGAGTTGGTAGGGAAAGGTGCAGCAGCAGGGAGGATCAAGAAGCTTCAGGAATCTGGAGGAGCTTCACCAGGAGTGGACTGATGCTGGAGTCAGAGCATCAAGAGACTGGTCCTACACATGAGCTACAGGTGTCACATTCCTGGTGTCAGTCCACTCCTGAACCAGAGAACCATCAGGAACCTCTTACCTGGGCTACGGAGAAACAGAGCCGGACTGTTGCTCAATGATTCAAAGTCCTCTTTTCAGATGGAAGTAAAGTCTGCAGGTCATTTGGAAATCAAGGTCCCAGAGTCTAGAAGAACGGAGAGGCTCAGATTCCTCGATGCTGGAAGTCCAGCTGAAGTTTCCGCAGTCAGTGAAGGTTTGGAGCACCATGTCCTCTGCTGGTGTTGGTCCGCTGTGGTTTCTGAAGTCCACAGTCAACGCAGACATCTCCAGGACTTTTTAGAGACCTTCATGCTTCCTTCTGCTGACAAAATGCTGGATTCAATTTTCAGCAGGACCAGCTCCGGTGGCCTAGTGGTAGAGTGTCCGCCCTGGGACTGGGAGATTGGGATTCGAACCCCGGTCGGGTCATACCAAAGACTTTGATAAAAAAAAAAGGGACCCAATGCCTCCTCGCTTGACACTCAGCACTAAGGGGTTGGATTGGGGGGTTAAACCACCAAATAAGTTCCTGAGCGCGGCCACAGCTGCAGCTCACCGCTGCAGCTCACCGCTCCCCACGGGGATGGGTCAAATGCAGAGGACAGTTTTCACCACAGAGCAGTGTGTGTGACAAACTGATGGCTTTAATCTTAATCTTAGTCCTGCCCAGACTGCCAAAGGTAAAAGCTGCTTTAGTGACCCTGGTGTTACACGTGCTTTCATTTTCTCTTTCAGCTGCATTTATTTGCATATTGGATCAAATCATTAGAACAACTATGAGATCGGTGCTTGGATGTGATCTGAAAGGTTAGTCTAAGTCCTGCAAACAAATGATCAGCAGCAAAAGTTTCTATTCCAACATAATGCAGAGCAACAGATGAAGAAAAACTCACAAGTCACAGTCACTGACGTTACCACCTTCAACAGGAAGTGATGACTTCCGGCTGCTGTCTGATACTACACTGAAATACCTCGCTCACACAGCTTCCCCTTATCTCACACGCAGAAAACACACACCAGCTCCCCGAGAAGGAGTCTGGACACCCGATCATAGCATCACCATGGCAGGTCCAAGTGAACACAACTCCAGAGGAGAGCACTTCCTTCAAACACCTGAAAAGGTAAAGATTCCCTTTGAAAAAAATGCTTTATATTTTAAACGTTACATTAGGTGTGACTTGTTTTTGCTGTTAGTTTCAGATCAGGAAATTTGCATGAAGATACAGCAGTAGCCAAGCTGATCAGAACTTCTGATAATGTTGCTTTTCACAGATGTTTGTGTTTGTTCTCAGACTTTTCATGTTTAACTTTTCTACAAAAGAACAAAAGAAGGATACAACTAGTTGCTGCAGAGTTAAGCTTCCATCCAAAAGCTGAATCAGCATCTCTAAAAGGCTTTTTCCAGACCTAATGACGATGATTCATGGAGGTTTAAGATGGATGTTCAGAGCAGATCAGACAGTTTCTCTCTAAAACCAAACGCTGAAATTTGATCAACTACTCTACTTCTGGATGCTTCAACCAAGCGTCTGAACGTGATGTATTTGTTGTGCTATATGAACAATCAGGTTGTGCACAAGGTATTTGTATGATATAAACTCTTTCAGGAGATTTTTTTCCTTTTTTCAGAATTTGAGCTGCTTGTTTCCTTACTTCTGCCTCCAAGTCTTTTTCAATATAACTGATAGAGGAAGTCACTCAGAGAGTCAGGAAACAGCAGAGGTCAATTTAAGACGTCTGTGTGTGTAAGCAGAGAAACATCTGGTAATAAATGGTGCAGATTTTTGGTTCTTGCTTGTTTTGATTTGATCAAACTTGGCAAAGCTTCTTACTCTGATCTCCACAGTTGTGCCTTTTATTTAAGTTCTGTGCTTCTCTGTTTTCCAGGAACATGTCCTACCGAGACAGAGACAGGTAAAACTCATCAGCTGCTGTTTTGTGACTCAACATTCCCTTCTGTAGTGTCTAGAAGTTTAGGAAGTTTGTCTGAAGGCAGGATTTTAAAACTCTTGGAAACATTTCGATATATGAGAGATCACACATTAGGCGGCAAAATATCACAGATATAACAGCTTTGGTCCTACAGTGTGTGGTGTGCAGCCACACTGCAAAAACTACACATGAACCAATTTCAAACATAAATATTCTCCGGTTTGACTGGAAGTCTCACAGGACTCGAGATCAAAAGTGACTCCAGAGTAAACTGACCGGGTGGAGGAGTGTGCAGCGTGCTTCCATCACCTCACTCTCTGATTGGTACGTCATATTCAACAGGCAGTACGCTTGTTTGTCCTCAAAATCAAAACCATTCAACATGTTGAATATTCCTGATTTGGGATTGGAGCAGTCCTGACGGACTTTCAAGCAGACCAGAACACTCTTGACACACCACACACGACAGGAATATCTGATGAGATTATCTTTAGAGCCATTATGGCCCTCTCAAGTGGGGGGGCTTAAGATTGTTGGACGGGGAGAATTGGTTCAACAAATGTCATAATTGTGTGAACCTAAACTCACACTGATCATCTGCCACAATCCCATTATCGTCACCCACGACAACGGACAAAAGACAATGTTTCTGTCTGTGTTTGCTGGTGTTGATTAGCTGCAGCAGCCATCGAGGTGCTCACAAACCACCAGATGGATTTTAACGAAGCTCTTAAATTTATCATTGAATTCAATTCAAGATGGCTGCCATAGCTAACTGACCTTGTGTCCAATTCAGGAGTTAAGTCTTTTGAAGACAGGATTTGAAGGCTGATTATTTTACAGTGATGGGACAAATTGATATATAACTATTTCTAAATGCATTTTTGGGAATTTTTTATTGATGTTCTCTCACCGTTTGCATGAACCTACCGCTGAAACCATATTATTTTTGTGTTAGAGGGCAAACTTACAAAATCAGCTGAGATTCAAACCATTTTTTTCACTGACTGTATAAGTGCAAACCTTCATGATGGTCTATCCAGATCTAAACCACATCTCACATAGATGTGTTCTACTTCCATGGTTGTGAAACAATGTTTGAGAAAGTTGATTCAATGGAACTTTTTTCTCAATTAACCCTCCCGCTGTCCTATTGGGTGACCCCACCAGGAAATGAGACGTTTGAGCAGGGTTGATGGTTTTTCCCTTAGGGTCCACGTGGCAGGGGTGAGGTGGTGCTCAGTCCTCACCTCTGCCACGTGGACCTCAAGGGATTAACCATCAACCCTGCTCAAACGTCACCTTTCCTGGTGGGGTCACCCAATAGGACAGCGGGAGGGCTAATAGTGATTCTCTTCTAAGTTTTGAAACAACCATTTTTTGACATTTTAATTTCCGTTTGGAACAGTTTTCACCACTTCATCAACGAAAGTTGGGGGTCACGAGGAAACCCAAAGACAGACGGGTGAGTAACGTAGAATTAGTTCCAAGTACCTCATCTTTGGTGATTCACTCATCTAAAGAACAAACAGAATCAAAGACAAGCTTTTTTTATTTGTCAGGATTTTAAAGAAGAAGAAAATCCAGAGGTCAAAGCAAGGAGACACAAGGAGGAGGAGGTAGCGTTATCTTTTTCAGACTTCCTGTGAAAGTCTTTATGACTAAACTTTCTGTTTGGTTTCTGCTCATAGCTAAAGCCGCTGTTTAAGGAGCTGCTGTACACCATTCTACATAAGATTGGTAAATCAACATCAGCCGAGGTCTTCACAGACGCACAGCTTCACCATTATATCCAGGAGGTAATCTCAGATTAGTGCTTAATAACCCACGCACACAGTTGGGCCGATGACTGATTGATTCTCCTTTCCTCCTACCAGGCTTTCACTATGACAGAATTAGAGCATGACACTCTGGTGGAGAAAGTACGAAACACAGAGGTGAGAAATGGAAACCAGTAAAGTTTTTTTTTTTTACCAGTGAAAAGACCCCAACATCCGTTTAAAGAGTTCCAATGAAGAATCTTAACTTCTGTGTGGTCAAAATGACATCACTGGAGTCTTTGAGCCCACCTTCTCACCATCATATCTGACTGATTATCCTACCCCAACAGCCCCCAGTGTACTGTCTGATGGTCACTGTGAAAGAAGCCAAAGGAATTCTGGGTAAAGACGTTAGCGGTGAGTTCTGGTGTAACCACTACAAACAAAAGATTTACCCTCAAAGGTCTCATTAACTGTTTGTTCAATGAATTATTTTGGAAGAGGCAACTAAGTATGTGTAAAAAGATCATCATTATTCCTTAATATCATAAACAAGGTCGTTAGGAATGACAGATTCACTTCAAAAAGACTAGACTTCTTCATTGTTTGAATGCTGTTTACTGTAGTGCAGGGATTCCCAAAGTGTGGTGCGAGCTGCCGCTAGGGGGTGCGCGAGGTAAAAAGCATAATGGCGGTGATTACACAATAAATAAATAAATTTTAAAAAAAAACTACACATAAAACAATGCCGCCAATTTGCAGTGAAGCCGATGCGGCATCTGGGAGCCTAAGGTCATTTATAAAAGCTCATACCGTGGCGGTAATGTTGCGCAATCATGTACGTTTTATTATGCCATGGTGGCATAAAGGAGGTATGGGGGCGGTCTCTGCGCTTCTGTGTATCTTGGACATAACTTGCATTTTATTGCGATTGAAACCGCGCTCGTTAAGTTTTTATTTTCAGGAGCAGGTGTGTGTCATCCACCATGCCAGCTGTCAGGTGATCTGAGCTGCAGACCTAACGGAGAGAAGCTCCTGGAGCACCACATCGCTCCAGTTTATTATTTCAAACGTATGCCCATGTTTAGTTTCACTTTCAATATAGCTGACTGGAGCTCGGCATTAATTCATCACGATCATGACACCGGCATGGTGTCTTATAAAAAGGGCACAGTGTTTTTTCTCAACACAATGGGCATATTGTGCAATCATGGAAAATATGCAGCTGCGGAGGCGTTCTAAAGTATGACTTTAACAGCGTTACGCCTGCTGCACACTGAAAGCATCAGCGGCGTGGAACGGCAGCGGAACGGTTTACTCGCGAGTCGCGACAATCGCGGCACTCCAGTGCACACCGGGAGAGTCAGCAGCGAAGCAGCTTCACCGCAGCGCTCCTCGCTCGACTCGCGAGATCACAAGATCCCTCGAGACTTCAAAGGTCACGGTTTGTTTATGACGTCCGCCATAAAACCAAAAAGAAGGAACTCACGTTTGATATCGCTGTTTGATGTCATATATAATGTTTTTACTCACCACTGCCAGGATTAAAGCCATGACAAACACACCGCTGCACTTCTCGAACGATGCGGTAGTAAATAAGCCGTGAGGTCACACGTATAGACGTAATCTACATATATAT
>SSNS01000074.1:2414158-2441185 GCA_006937985.1 Aphyosemion australe
CACACACACACACACACACACGCACACACACACACACACACACCAACACACACACACACACACACACACACACACACACACACACGCACACACACACACACACACGCACACACATTCTCGTCTTTCTTCACTGTAAATTCCAACAAGTTAAGTTTACTTGAAAATATTGAGGAAACCGATTACCTTGGGAAAAGTAAGTAAGCAAACTTAATTGTGGCAAGTATTGTGAAATTATTATATGTGAGTGAACTGTACTTTTTTTGAAGTTGAGACTACTTAATAAATCTCAGTATAGTTACATTCAAATCAAGTTGATACAACTTAAATACTTTGAGTCACAATAACTTAATATACTCAGCCAAGATAAGTGGGTGTTACTTTAAATTTGGTACAATTTAAATAATTATGAAAACACACGTTTATGTAAGTCAGCTTGTTTTTAAGCAGACACTGAAAGATGGCAGCTAACTCATGCTCCATGTGACTGCAGGCAGTCAGTGAGTGTTGAACTCATGGAAACTGAGACCAGAGCCTTTAGTGGGAACCACCACTTTAATACACCCAGAGAAACGGCACAGTGGTCCCATTCCTGAGACCTTCCTTCTCACTTATGGTGCCAAAATGACAAAACAAATAACCCCACCTTTGCAACACTGAACAATGCAATATCTTAGAACAACACACAACTTAACATAACACAACCTCCCACACACAATAAACATGCATAAACACCCCAAAATAGAACAAAATAGCTAAGAAAATGACTACCCACAATGCACCTCACCCACTGCTGCTTTCACATGTGTTTAAGTAATATGAACTTAGTTTGTGTAAGTAGAAAGTACTGATTGGACTTGAAAAACACAATTACAATAAGAAAGGATGTGAAACAGCTCAACTAACTCAGGATTAACAAGTAATTCTAACAATTTAGAAAATTTTAAGTAAAGTGAACTAGATATTTTTGAGTTGAATCAAAGTCTGCGTTTACAGTAGAGCAACCTCTGATATATTTTATATTATATTATTATATACTATGATATTATATATATTAATTTAAATTTATATTAAATTACATTTTGTTCTGTTTCAATTTATTGTATGATGGCCTGAAAGGACACCCCTCCAAAATGAAATAAATTTACATATAATTTTTTAAGGGAGCCATTTGATTGGGTGGGCCCAGGTAAAAAGTGGGTGGGCCTGGGTCCATCCAGGCCCACCCATAGCCACGCCCCTGGTACAGAGACCGCCCCCCATACCTCCTTTATGCCACCATCGAGTAATCTTTTATAAAACAGACATGATTGCACAACATTACCACCACGGTCTGAGCTCTTATAAACAACCTCAGGCTCCCAGATGCCGCATCGGCTTTGCAGCAATTTGGCGGCATTGTTTTATAGAAAGGGCTTGAGACACTTCTGCCAGAACCGGACACCCACATTGCCAGAGGAAACCAGATAATGCTAAACACCAGTCGCCGTTTTCTAGCTCGTTTGTTGTCTGTGACTTCAAATGGTGTTTTTCTCTTTGGGACTCTGGTAGTTTGTTCTAAAGTTGAAGTGGTAGCAGCTGGCTGTTTCTCCTGCTCTGACCTTATTGAGCGGAGAACCTCTCACACCAGTGGTGTTCTGTTGCTAAATACGTGAGTGTGTTATGAGAGGAGGACCCAGGGAAGCGCAGAAGAGCAGCGGTTCAGCGAGTGACATGTCATTAACCATGTAGAGTCATTTTACCTCAAGAAAATAATTTTAAAATGTGAAGTTGCATAGTATGCCTTTATAGTATTTTTTAAATCTCCACTTATAGTTATACTGTTAGAACGTTGTTAAGAGGCAGGAAAAATGTTTTAAGCTCATTTGTTTTCCAAATTTGCCGTTGCAGCTTTACATTATTTGACATGACAGTTACATTTTTGTAAGTTTGGCTTTAATAACTTAATAAATAAAACTACATTTTGTATCTACACAGGTTACTTGTGTATATTAGACTTTAGTATTTACACTGGTAGACTACTGGGTCATTGGACTAAGGGCCAGTTTTATTTATCTGTTACTGTTGTATTTTTATATAATTACATAATAAAATAGACTGATTATTTTATAGATGTTTTATTAAAAATTGAACAACACATTTTTCAGTTGATTGTTTTATTTTTAGGCATTAAGGGGTTAAGTTGAACAAAAGAGTGATGAACCTGTAAGGAGTGAATATGTTTAGACAGCCCTGCATATCTGACAGTCATAATGATCACCATCATGATGCGGCGTTGTGTGACTGACAGAGAGACGAGACGCTGAGCGCCGGGCGCAGTGCTTACACAAACTACTGTGGGATTCTGCAGCAGTTTGTCCAGGCTTACATCTCCAAGGAGCAGGTGAGAGACAAACCGTTGTCTCAGTCCTGTTTGAGTTTCAGTCCTCTCTAACCTCATGTCTCATGTCTTCTCAGAGCTCCGCCCCTTGGAAAGGCGCCTTGTGTGGTGAAGCTCAGATTCTGCTTGAACTTTACGCTACACAAAATGATCTCTCTCCTTTTCTGCAAGACCTGGCGTAAGCAGTGTTTTCTGTTTGCTGAAACAAATGTACCTCTGTATCTCACTGAGCTGCAACTGTTGGCACCAAATTGTGAACAGATTTCTTGTGGGAGTCCACAAAATTTCTCATAATCTTTCTAAATTTCTCAGTTTTCTTTTATGAGAAGCAGAACTTTCCTCTCATGTTAAATTGTGAAAGTGCTCAAAACATTTGCAAGACAAATTTTCTCACGTGTGTCTGGAAGCTTCTCAATCTGGTTTCCTGCAGGTCATAAAGTATGAGACATGTGAGACACCTTTGGGTGGGGTTGAACTGGGAAACTGAGTTGGAGTCAAAAAGGAAAATCTAACTTTCCAAGTGGGACAAAATGTGAATGAAATGAGACAAAAATGGGAGCAAGTTAGGACTGAAGACTCTGTGACTACATTTCTGCCTGAAAAATTTGCATGACAACATTGTCAACATGGTACTGAAGCTGCATTTACACTCAGGTCAGCTCGGTCTGCCAGGCCACGCCTCCTTTAGGCACATTTTCCTAACAGGAAGTGTGGGTGAAGTAAGTCTTCACTCAGGGGGTGACAGTGTGATTCACCCTTTAAGCTGCATTTACACCCAGGTCAGTGGGTCTGGCGCTGGTTGAGTAATTGTGTTTACATCGGCGTTGTCCGTGTGGAGCTGACCGTGTTTTTTGGACCCATTACCCTGTGGTCCGTTTTGTGCTGAGCCCACCATACACACGCACCTGATTGGCTGAAGTTCCTTCCTGCTTACTTATGGGAGCCTCTGATTGGCGCAGGTAGAGTCAGCCAGCGGTGTGATGTTGGGTAACACCTTCTCTGACTGCAGCTCAGACCAGCCGCTCTGGCCGCGGGAGCGCGAGGACTGAACGTCCGCTGTGAGCGCTCTTGGATGGGAGAGGAGCCCATGGCAGCACCGCTGCTCAGGGAGAAGAGTAGAAATCTATGTGATTCATGTCAGAGTTTCCAAAAGCAACACTGCTCACACCTGCTTTGTTTACTGTTGGGAAGGACATCACGGACTTCTCTGTGCCTCTTTAGCACCGCCCACATGCTCGGAGACATCCGCGTTCCTGAGAGGGCTGTGTAAACAAATTTAAACAAAATTTAAAAAATTTTATTTAAACAAAACTGAGGCCAAACTAAATGAAGTGTAAATGAGCCATTATTCTCTTCTTAAGAAGCCCAGACCGTCCTTCCCCCAGCCGCATCCACCAGCTTCTCCTGTGGTAGCCTGAGGTCTCGCCAGTCTGGAGATATAACTCTAACGTGTCCTGAGTCAGCCCCAGGGGTTTCCTTCTGACAGGACATGCCCGAAACACCTCAACTGGCTCCTCTACACATGGAGAAGCAGCAGCTCTAGTCCGAGTCAGTCCTGGATGTCCGAGCTCCTCCCCCTATCTCTGAGAATGAGGCCGGCCACCTGATGGAGGAAACTCATTTTAGTCGTTTGTATTTGCAGTCTTGTTCTTTTGGTCGCTACCCACAGATTGTGACCACCAGTGAGGATCGGGGTGAAGATCGCCTAAACAGACCAGTTTAGAGTACTCACTGCCCTGATCTGCCGGTCGACCTCTCGCTCCCCCTACTTCTCTCTCTTGTGAACAAGACTCCAAGATACTTAAACTCCTCCACATGAGGTTGGACAGCTCCTCTGACCCAGACTTGGCAATCCATCCTTTTCCTTTTGAGAACCACAGCGTTGGATTGGGAGATGCTGATCCTCATCCCAGCCATGTCACACTCAGCTTCAAACCTCCCCAACAAGAGCTGAAGGTCACTGTTTGATGGAGCTGAGAGGACCACATCATTCATTAAAAGTAGAGACACAAACCCCCCACCCCCACACCTGCACCTAGAGATTCTGTCCATAAAGTTCATGAACAACCAGGAGCAGGTCTGACTTACTGCCGGTATCAAAAAGTGTCATAAGAAAGCCATTCAGTGATTTTAACTGATATATTTTCACAATTTTGTGTCTCCAACTGATCACAAGCAACCACAGCTCAGTCTGGTCTGTCTGAGAGGATTCTTAGGTTTGGTCTAACCACAAACCTGAGAGTGCAGGAAGACCACATTTTAAAGGCATCAGTGGATTTTAGTGCAGCTCTACTAAACCCTAGCACACACTTCCTCTGTCAGTGTTAGGATGCTGCTCCGCTATCTGACCAGATAGCAATAACAGCAACTGTGCTGTTCTGCACCGTACCTCACAGGCCAACTCTTAAATGACGAATGTGTGTGTGTGATTGTGTTCGCCCTGCCAGGAAGTGGGTGGCCTACAGTAAACTGTACCAGAGTTTAGAGGTGGACTCATCGGTTCTGCTCCAGCAGCTCACCAGTATCGAGTACCACTGGCATCAGCAGGAGCTACCCTACCTGCAGGTAACGGCACTGTCAGGGCTGGTGTCCTCAGTTTAGCTCATGTTTTCTCATAATTCACAACATTTGAGAAACAGAATGTTTGAACCTGTAACCTCTGTCTATAACAGACTGAGCCATCTGATATTTTTGAAGTTTGTGAAATGAGCTCACCCTCTGCTATCACCATTGTCAGTAATGATGAAGCTATGCACGGCCACAAATGCATCATAACTCAGAGCAGTTTTGCCTCTAAGCTGGTTGTGTTATTGTTTTGTACTTTGGGAGTTCTTGCTAGCCAGATTTGATCATGATGGTTAACCAAAACTTTCAGAAGAAACTAGAAGTAGTGTTGAGAAAGTGGCATTGTATTTTTAGAAACAGGAACTTGGGGATTCTCTTCACGGGTTTCTGCAGTATGGACTGTGTTTGGTGGCCAAATACCGGGATATCTTCCCTCCGACTCCTACCGCTACACCAAAATTACACACACTGCTCAGGTATTCATTGTTTTGCAAGTCTTTCTTTTAGCAGCGCTTTTGTCAATAAGGACAGATGAAACACATTAATGTGCTTCTTTCTTAGGATTTTGGTCCAAATCTGTAAGACTCAGGCTTTTCAGAAGCTGAATCCAGCTCACTTTGAGCTTCATGATGGGGTCAATGATGCCATACAGGTCAGACGTCACATCCAGAGGTCTTTGACGGACTTTTATGTACTGTAATAATTCACAATGTACCTTTTGTATCAGACAGGGACAGAGGAGTGGTTTACCATCAAAAAGGGTTTGCATCAGCCGATGACTAAGGTAAAGTCAAGGATTTAATCCTTGGAGTTCTGGCTTCCAGATGTTTTCAGATGTATTCCTTTGTTCCACTGGCATAAAGGACCTGAAAGAGATTGGCAGTGCCCTCCTCAAGTTGATCACAGAGGTGAAGGAAGACATCAAACACAACAAGGATGTGTGGAACAGAGTGTTTGTCAGGTAACATGAACAATCATGTACATCTTTCTTTTTTGTGTGTAAGAGTAGGGATCAGTCATAACAAACCTGTTAAACTAGTCTAACAGAGGTGCCACCACATTTCAAGGTCCCAGCATGCTGTGGGTTTCAGTGCACTGGAAAAAATAGTATAAAATTTATATTTTAAGGAATATTGGGTAAGACTTAAATAGATCTGGTGAACTTGCCATGGTCAACATGCCTCTCTAATGTTGTATAGAGGACCAGGGAAACACCTGCACCAGGTTGGTGGTCCCATTTTGTCAGTAAAGGGAGGGAAATTGAGTGTTTTACAACTATTATGGGACTCTATTGGCCAGTATTCTCCACCATGTTGGAAAGAAATCTTCAACTGTTTGTTAAACGTCAGCTTCAAGAGGAGATTTTGTATCTTCTGTCTGGACTGTGGAACAGTAGACCACCTTCATGTTTGCAAAGTTGCTGAAGGAGTCGCTTCTCTCATGTATTTTGTGGCCCTAGGGAAGGCCGATGAACTCTTCCAGGGCTGTCCGTTCTCTCTTTGCATTAAGAGAGCATTGTTTATGCTAAGCTAAAGCTAATGGAATACTGCCAGATTAGGAGAATGACTGGACTGGTTGCAAAAGGCTTTTTTCCACTTATCTAACTGGGGAATATGACAAGAGATTGACGTTCACTTAGTGGTGGAATATCCCTTTAATGATAAGGACAGCAGCCCCAACACCTGGTAGGAGCTTGAAATAGAGCTGCTGCTCCTCCTCCTCCTCCTCCTCAATAAAAGGAGTCAGCTGAGGTGGTTTGAGCATGAGGATGCCTCCTTCAGCCTGGGGGAAACCAGGGGGAGACTGTACTCGTCATGTCAGCTATCCGACCCTAATGGATGCAAAATTAAAATAAATGAAACTGGCTGAAGAGGATTTTAATTCCTTTAATAATGACAGTTTTCTCATGATTATAGTGCCGTGCAGGTGGATGTGTTTACTGCTGTTTATCAGAAGTTTGACAGCCTGGTAAGGGATGGATGTGATCAGTTCAAGCCCTATTAATCTCCTCCTGACAACTCCTCACCATGTTTTATTTTCTCTCATTATTCTTAGCTCGCAAACGAAGTGAAGCAAACCTTATCCTTAATGGACGGCCAAATGGAGCAGAACCTTGCCAAAAGTTTGTTCCCTATTTATCTGAGCTTGCAGGCCATCCACAAAGACAAGGCTTTTCTGCAGAGGAGGTCAGAAATGTTGATAATTATTCAACTCAGACTATTTCTCCTTGTGTATCTCATTTAGATTTAAAGGTTGAATATGGAACACGAACACCAAAGAGACATCTAGTGTATGGAGGTTGTAGTTGCAACAATAGAATGAGGTTTCCAGCTGTCGGGATGCGAGGTTCGCTGCCGATACGTGAAGTGAGCAGCCAGCACCGTGTCCTAAACTCACTCTGGTTTTAGATCTTTTATGGTCGCTCCTCTTCTGAGAAGGATAACGACATCTTCTGGGCTCAGAAGCAGCTGCCATTTTCCACAGAGCCAGCCTCGCTGTGCTGAGTGGACTGGTTACAGTATTTGGAAACCCACAATGGTGCCCTCTACTGGCTGGTAGATGTAAACATAAACCCAGTGTCGTGCCCGTCAAAATAAATGATTGATTTTTTTTTTATTAAAATATAGCTTTTAAAAGAAGTGCTGTACCTTCATTCTGCACACCTCTAAACGCCCCGTGGAGGGATTTTTTTAAAATATAGCTTTTTACTAAATTGTTCCATATTCAACCTTTAAGCTGTCTGTAGTAAAGAAGTCATATAACTTTTCTCATCTCCGTATAAAACTAAAATCTCTCTAAAAAACAAAGGAACTCATTAATACCACAACTGGAAATGTTTCAGGGGGTTTCTTCAGCTGTCGAGCTTTCACGAGGGCTTCAGAGAGGCTCTTCCATACTGGCTGAACCAGGCGTTCAGCACCACTCAGGACAGGGTGGAAAGGGCGGTGCAGGTGGACCAGGTAACAATTCAATTCAATTCAGTTTATTTCTATAGCGCCAAATCACAACAAGAGTCGTCTCAAGGCACTTCACAAAGTAAACATTCCAATACAGTTCAGTTCATTAAGCCAATCAGTAAAAAAGTTTCCTATATAAGGAACCCAGCAGATTGCATCAAGACACTGACTGTGTGTTGATACAATCCTCATACTAAGCAAGCATGTAGCGACAGTGGGAAGGAAAACTCCCTTTTAACAGGAAGAAACCTCCAGAGGATCCTGGCTCAGTATGAGCAGCCATCCGCTACGACTCACTGGGGATTGAGAAGACAGAGCAGGCACACGCACACCCCACACCCACACACACACACACACACACACACACACCATATAGATCAAGTAGTGTTTCTATGGCTACACTGTGATTTCTTAGTAGAAGTTCTATTTAGTAAGAGAAACTTTATTGTCTTTATATGAGTGAATCTATAATTAATTCAATAGGTGAACTAATAGTAGCACATTCTATGTTAAAGAAAGTAAGATGTAATATCAGGAGAGGGAGAATGTTAGGTGGTTGGCAGCAGTGTGCCAGCCGATGGCCCCCTCCATGAGGCCACCACAGCTCAGCAGAACGCCAGTGTAGCTTCTTCTGGGGAGAAAAACACTTAGAGAGAAAATAAAGTTAACAGCTGAAATAACAGGAAATAATGCAATTAGAGAGTGGTGGTAGAAGAGAGTAGCAGAGTGTGGAAAGTGGTCAGTATGTCCTCCAGCAGTCTAAGCCTATAGCAGCATAACTACAGAGAACACCTTATTTTTATCATGGACATGCCATTCAACAGGCTTAACATCAACATAATCATATGGTAAAATCCTTGTTGTCCACTTAGCTCCAGCCATTGCAAACTGGTGCCGTTCCTGTCAAGCACAGCTCCTCAGCAGTGGACTCGGTAGCTTGTATCCAGCCCATCTATCAGCTCTGGGACCAGCTATCCTGGCCAGATCCCGAGGAGGCCTTCATGCTCATGGTCAAGACTACTGAGGTATAAAACACCTCACACAGTTAACTCTAGGTTACACTGGAAAGCTGACTGTCATTGGTAAATGTGTGTCTTAGGATGTGTGTAAGATTGTGGTGAACTACTCCCTCCTCCTGAAGGAGAGGGTCAGGGTGCTGTCTGAGAACTCCGACCATGGCAGTGCCATCAACATGGTAAACCCACTCCTATAGAAATGCTGCACACGCTACTTTGCATGACTGCGTCTCAAGCCTCTCCTCCTCTCTGCAGCTCTGTGTGGTTGTGAACGACCTGGAGCACATGCGGTCAGTGCTGGAAAAACTTCCAGTTCAGCTGAAATGGGAGGGGCTTCGAGAACGCACTCAGAATGTCATAGGGCAGAGCCAGTTTGAGAACACTCTGCATTCACAAAAACATCAAGCCCTGAGCACCCTCAGTCGAGAGATCAAATCAGCATTAGCCACCCTGGGGAAGAAGGTAGTCACCTCTTTAAATGATCACTTCTGTGTGTTTTGGTTTTCAGTAGGTCATGGTGCACTTACAGTATAAGCAGTCAGTATCTTACCTGCAGCAGCCAGGGTGATCTCAGTTTGCTGTTTATAAACATATTTGGTTCTTTTACTCTCACAAGCTGGTATTAATGGATCCTCGTTGTCTTTATCGAATATTAATAAAGAGCGTTCTAAAGTAATGACTGTTGTTTAGAGGGAACATGGCATACAAATCTCACATTTTGCATCCTGTTGCACTGCCATGTCAGTCTCTGCTAGCCTACAAATCTAGGCCAACCGTAGCAGTGACAAAAGATTTAGCTCTGCAGGTTGATCTAGCCATGCTCCATTGTAGCCTCAGTAGGTCTACCACTGGCCTGAACATTTTTAGGTCTGGCCAATCATAGCTATGTTTGTTTGGTGGGTTTAGCACCAGAGAGGTGATGGAGAAAAACTACAAAGATGGCGCTCAGGAACAGCTAGGAAAGTTTTCATTTGAGTTTTCACAGATGGCAAAACAATCTGTATTGAAAAGGTCCTGCTGTAAGAAGTTCTTAGCTTGAGCCATCGCTCCCTGATTCGCCGGCTGAGATTGTTCTGACTGCCATCTACCATGAGTAAAACACTGAATGTATGACTTTCACTTTAGTTAAACAACGACATTGAGACTCACGTCAGAAGTATGTCAACCAGACGGAGAATCCCCTCCAAGTCCACAGAGGATGTGAGTGGTTACCCGTTTTTCATCTTTCAGCTACACACACCCGCTGTTTTACCTGATGTCTGTCTGTTATTAGGCTGCAGCCCCTCTGATGCGCTACCTTGAACAAGAGCTGAAATACATGAATGAAAACCTGGTCCAAGAGAACTTCAACAGGTCAAGATGATTTCATATTAAATGTCTTTTATTTTAGGTGTGATGATTTATTTCTACTGTCTTTCTGCTGCGTGCAGCCTCCTGACTCCTTTATGGGAGAACTCGGTGAAAATCCTTCATCAGATGTTTACTCAGCATTCACAGCAAGAAGGGCTCATGGTGTTCAGCCAAAGACTGCAATACACCCTGCAGGTTGGTCCTGTTGTATCGTCATGTAAAAATATGCTACCCTCCATCCATCTGTCCGCCAGTCTGTCCACTTCTGTGGTTGAGTCATTGAGGAAAGTGGTCTAGGTGGGTGTTCTGTAGGTCTGTGCTCTTCGTCAGATTTTCCTACCGTAGAACGTCTAGATAGGTGTGGCTATCTGTCAGCACTACCCTGCGTCATGTATATTAAATATAATCTTTAAACATTTCAGTGACAGGATTGTGATGTGGCAGGTTAGCATTCATGGGTAGCATTGAACAATGCATATGAATGAGGAACTATTAAAACTTTTCTAAAACCATTAGAATATCCTACCTGTTTATTATACGTGGGTAGCACACATCGGTTCCTAAAATATGCAGGAGCTCTACTCTTAGCTCCCCCAAATGATGGAGATGCTCTTCTTCACTTTAAAGCAACATTCTGCAACTTTTGCACCTTAAAATTATGCTTTTTTGTAAAGTTTTTGCATCATACTATCATCTATTATGTTCATTTTCATACCTCTGATAGTGTTGGGGGGTCCCACGTCTGTTTACTGCGCTATACAGTTTTTGTGCTTCGGGTAGCGCCGGAAGTACGCGCGTCTTGAACGCACGTTTTGGTGGACATAATGCCAGTTTAGAACGCGCATTTTTTTAATCCCTGTGGCTTGCCATAATTGTATAACGTAGACTCGCTGTTTAGCAGTGGCAGATTCACCAAAGAAAGCTAGAAATCCCTTATCAGAGGGATCTAGGAAAAGAAAAGAACGTGATAGAACAAGAGCAAAGACCAGAGTTATTATTGGGCCGTCTTTTCCTCGCTGGAGAGCTCTTTTAGAAAGAACAGCATGGACTACGGACTCTGACCTAGCCGTGCTGCTAATGGCTAGGTAAGTAATAAATGATTTCACCAGGGTTATTGTGTTTGGTCGGGCATAAAGTTGTTATACAGTCCTGATAAAACGATTTATTCAATGTGTGGAGGTGGAAGAGTTTGTTTTCGTTGTTTTGCCTGACATTAGGAATGTAAACATGCCTCTTATGCCCCAGAGAGAGATTTAATGTTACGACGGTGATGTTACGCAGCAAGCCTCTAGAGGGCGACAGAGACCATGTAACTGCAAAGTTGCGGAATGCTGCTTTAAGGCCGAGTTTGGCCACCCAACAGAAGAAGCTTCTCAGCTGCTTGCATCCGGGATCATCTCATAATCCAAATCTCATGACCCTAGCTAAGTGTTGTAGATGGACCCATAACTGAGACCTTTTTACCACCATGATAATGGAGGAAAGCTCTCATTAATGCAGATGAAGCCCAGATCCATCTCTCCCTCCTCCAAACATCACCTATAACCCCAACACCAAGAGACCTCCACTAGACTCACTCCTAACCTGGGGGGAACATGTTGTACAAGTTGAGGACCATTTCTTTAAACTCTGAGGTGCTGACTCCAGTTCTGGTTGTGTCACCAACCACCCTAGTGCACACTGAAAGCCTGACATCCCGAACAGAACCACATCATCTACAAAATACAGAGATGCTCTCTTCTTCACAACTAAGTCTTAAAGTAGCACAGAGCAGTTTCCTGCTCCTCCGCCCTACTGGTTGAAAGTGGAATTACAACTACCATGCTGTAACTAGCGCTAACAACAAGCTAACACTAACATGAGCCCAGTCTTAAATAAGCCACAAATTAAAAAGATCCACACTGTTGGACAAACAATATTATAACTTACAAGTCCAGTAGCAACAAAGCCAGGTCACCATCAGTCTATGGCTGTGTCCAAATCCAGGGCTCATGAGGTCGGATTTTAAGACCAGTGATGTCATAGCGCCGCGTCGAAGACCGTCCGAATTCAAAGTATGCTCAGAATGCGGTCTTGAAATCCGTTCTTCTTTTCCCTGATTTTGAGAACGGGTGCGGTGTATTCTTAGTGGTCTCATCACCTCCATAAATCCCGTGATGCACTGCGGGATTGATTTCTGTACCGGCAACAATGGCAGAAGAAACGGGAGACGCAGCAGGAGAGCAGCAGTACAACTTTAAATGACAGCTTATTAAAATCTGACTGAACAAAAAGTAAAAGCCTGAAGTGGTTGTGATTTTATGCGTTTCCTGTTTTCATTAGGCCTGTAATGTGCTCTTGTTCTTAATTACAGTTCATACAATTGGTAAATCAAACATCATAAAATGACCAAGGAAAAAGTTTAAAACATGTGCGAGCTCCAGTTCTGCAGCTTCTTCTTAGTGCTAGGTGACAGGAGGACATCCGTCGAAATAGGGGCGGGACTATTATTTAAGGCTAGAATGTCCACATTCACAGCTGTTAACATCCGGTCTAAGCGGCCACGGAAGAACACGTTCTCCAGAGACCAATGAGGACGGGTACTCATGAGCATTCAACCCCTGGACTTGGACACAGCTCATGACTTCATAGCCTTTTTCTGCTTCCTCAAACAAGTGTAGGCCACGCCGATGTTTACTCCAGTTTTAGTTCTTTGCTTAACCTCCAAAGACATTACTCTCTTACTTTTACTTCCAGGCTCCGCCATGATGCCAACAGAAAAGCAAACTTGTTTTTTCTTCTTCTTGTGCTTTTTATTGATGATTAGCAAACTGACAAAGCTAACTGCACAGAAAATAGCAAACAGCTGTAATGCATGTATAAGAGCTCCTCTAGAACACCTACCCGCTCCACAAATCTGTTAAGTGCAGTATCTGGCCAGCAGAGGGCTACAGATTGGTGTCAAATATGAAACTGGTCAAGTTTCTAACTCAACAATCACTGAGATCAACGNNCCGAGATAGCACTGAACTCGACGAACTCACCCTCGGCCTACAGTGGAACTGTCTCGATGACACCATAGGTTACAAGCATCGGCTGCCAGAGTCTCTCCAGCCCACTCTGAGAAACCTGTACAAGACTCTTGCCAGACAGTATGATCCACTTGGCTTCATCATTCCCTTCACTACCAGGGCTAAGGTCCTCATACAGGATCTGTGGAAGCATGGACTGAGTTGGGACGAACTTATAGAGCACAAGCAGTTGAAGGAGAAGTGGCTTGCCTGGACAAAGGAGCTCCCCAAGCTCTGTCAAGTGCACTTCCCCAGGACTTACACGCCACCACATGTGGACGACTCAGCAACCAGGCAGCTCCATGTGTTCTGCGACGCCTCTGAGAGGGCATATGGATCAGTGGCCTACCTGCGCACCACAGATGGCGAAGGTAAAGTCCACATCGCCTTCATACTAGCTTGCTCCAGAGTAGCTCCTAAGAAGTGCCTTTCCATGCCGAGACTGGAACTGAGTGCCACTTTAACGGGAGCCCAACTGGTCCAGCTAATAAAGACTGAACTAACCATTCCCATTCAGGAAGACGTGTGTTGGTCTGATTCCACTACTGTCCTTCACTGGCTGCATTCTGCAGGTACAAGGTGTTTGTGGGGACACGTGTGGCTGAAATTCAGACCTTCACTGATGCAACCAGCTGGAGATACGTTGAGTCTTCAAGGAACCCTGCAGATCACATAACCAGGGGCTTAACCTTATCGGAGTTGATGTATCACCAACAATGGAGATTTGGTCCTGACTTTCTGTCTGAAGACCAAGATTACTGGCCAGCTATGCCTAGCACTTCAGCTGATGCAGATCACACAGAGCTGAAAAGGAGCACCTTTGCAGGACTTGTGACTTCAAGCCCTCAGCTACTCGACACTAGCCAGTCTCAGTCCTGGTCCGAGTTAGTCCAAGCCACAGTGCAATCCTGTCACGGGGCGGCTACTCCCAACAACCAGAGTGATGCAGGAGATTACGCCGCAGCTGAAAGAGCTATACTGGTCCAAGCTCAAGCTGACTCTTTCCCTGCAGAAATAAACGCTCTCAAGGCTCAACAGCTAGTTCCTACAAGCAGTAGGCTCAGTTCCCCCGCGCTGGAATATGAAGAGGAAACTGGTCTCATCTGAGTCGGGGGGCGGCTCCGTCATGCAGCCTGTCTCGAGGCCGCCACGATCCAGCCTATTGTCCTGGATTCTGGGCGTCCAGTGACTAAGTTGCTCATCAAGGACTATGATGAAAGGCTCCATCATCCAGGTGCAGAACGAGTCCTAGCTGAGCTGAGACGTCGTAAGCACCAGTATACCTGCCCTGAGTGCCGACTTTGGTGCGCCAAGCCTTAGAACCCAAGAATGGCTGACCTCCCCCCTGCAAGGCTAAGGCTCTTCAAACCCCCGTTCTATTCAGTCGGAGTTGACTGTTTTGGCCCTTTCCTCGTGAAGATGGGACGTCGACATGAGAAAAGATGGGGGATTTTATTCAAGTGTATGACGATGAGATGTCTGCACTTGGATCTCCTCGAGAGATTGGATGCGGACGCATTCCTGCTAGCCTTGCGCCGGTTCATAGCCAGAAGGGGAAAGCCATTTGAGATCCTCTGCGACAACGGGACCAATTTCACTGGCGGTTGTCGCAAGCTGAAGAAGCCTTCGAGGCTATGAGCCCTCAGCTGCAGGAGCAGCTAGCTGAGCAGAGGATTCGGTTCCAGTTCAATCCTCCTGCTCCACACTTTGGAGGAACCTGGGAAAGGGAAGTCAGGTCCATCAAGACATCACTGAGGGTCGTCCTACGAGATCAGGTCGTTCCAGAGTCTGTGCTGCAGACCCTTCTCACTGAAGTGGAAGGCATCCTGAACTCCAAACCTTTGGGGTACATCCAGTGGCGGCTCGTCCATAGGGGGCGCTAGGGCGCCGCCCCACCAGTCTCACAGGAAGAGGAAGAAGAAGAGAGGAATCACAAAATGTATTTAAAAAAACATAAAATTTAAACTAAACGATTTATACACATCATGGGCTGTAAGTGCTGTGTGTAATCTGCATTTAATTGTAGTTTAATAAAGTTAATACTTTTAACACGCCGAAACGTCGACGTACTTCCTGTCACGTGTCCTCTGGCGGGTGCAGCAATCTTTACCATTGACTTAATACGGGCTAACTGGCGCATGCGCGCTGGATCCCCAACGACAAGGAATAGGAGAGCTTTTGGGCGCATAGTGTTGCGATCGCAAGCAAACGGGGGGAGTCTGCTCAGATCAGGAGGAGGATGCTGATTGGTCAGCTCACCCAGCCCAGACAGAACCGGAAATTTCTCCACAGGCTAGTTCACCGTTCTTTGTTGTTGTGGAGCCGCTGCTAAGTATGGAGAAAACTAGTACAGTTTCATCTTTTTATCATTGGATTCTACGAACCAAGTGGATTTTTTACTATAAGATGGCTTATTTTGACCAGCAAGGTAAGACAGAATTTAGCTTTTGACTTCATGAAAATAGCTTTGTTTAGCTTGTCATTTAGCAGTCATTGGGTGGTGTTGAGGTAGAAAACGTGGATTCTATCGTTTAAAAGAGCCTCTTCCTGTTTAGTGTGTGTGAGGTTTGCATATATTGGTGAATATGAAGCATGTTTTTGGAACAACTTTGTAGCTAAGTGCTCCTGGACCGGTCCGTAGATTTCAAGTTGTGTGACGCATAAGAATGGTAATTTGGCGTTCCCTAGTGGTGATATGTGGTTAGTGCATCTGAAAAACTGACCTACAAAATGAAGGAAAAAACGACCGTTTATATAGCGCCTCTCAAGATAAAAACCATTCACAAGAACAAACATAAAAAAATAAAATAAAAAATGCGCCCCACCCAAAAAAAAATTCACCAGCCGCCACTGGGTACATCTCTGCGGATGTAGCAGACCTTGACCCTATAACTTCTAACATGTTGCTGATGGGTCGCAGAGATTCGTCACTACCACAAGCCCTGTATGACGGTGAAGAATTGCTTGGGACACGTCGATGGAGGCAGAGCCAGGTGCTGTCCGACAACTTCTGGTCATCCTTTATTCGCCAGTATCTTCCAGGCCTGCACGAACGGCAGAAGTGGAGGATCGACGGAAGAGAGCTTACAGTCGGCCAGGTTGTCCTCATTATGGATCCACGATTTCCACGATCATCCTGGCCCATAGGTACTGTTTCAGAGGTCTTCCCTGCCACCGATGGTAGGGTACGTTCGGCAGTGATACAGGTAAAGGGGAAACCCTACACTCGTCCTGTCACCAGACTGATACCTCTTCCTCAACTCTCTGAGGGAGGTGATGGTGCGTCCGACAGTCTTTCTAGGGATGGACAATTATCCTGACAGACAATTAGCCTTTCGCCGAGCCCCGCCCCCCTTAGTTACTGTTGCCAACTCCGACAATAAGTGGATCAAATACTGCAGCTCCACAGAATTCCGTGATGGAAAGAAGTAGACAGATGCGTGTCAGCGACATTTTTTGGAGCAATTTCTCCTCCATTTCATCCAGATCATGGCAAAAAGGGTTACAGTATGCAGTGGAGGGATATATTAGTGTCGGCTCCGCTGAGCGAAGCGTAGCAGGGAACAAGGAGTTGGGAGATTGGGAGAAGGTTCTGGAAGGGAGGTTCTGAAGGGAAATGAAGGAGACACGACTACTATCGAGGCTAATGCTTAGTAGTAAATTAGGCTTGGCTTCATCATTTTGTTTGGAGTTGTCGGATAGTAACTGTTGCTATGATGTGTGATTGGACAATAGCCGTACTGGGGGTGGGGCTGGCGAAAGGCTAATTGGGGGCGGCTGTGTCCGAAAGACTAAAGCAGAACTAATATTCCGCCGGATGGAACTAATGTTTGGTTCCGTGTTTCAGGCCGTGCATGGTTTTATGACGGACATATTTCCGGTTTAGCGCCGTGTGTGTTGTGCGTCACGGATATAAAAGTAAGTAAAACGAGACGGATATTCAGGTCATATTCGTGCTTACTAAGGTGTTACATGTTTAGTTACCCATCAGTTGCATTTGTTGTTATTCGTGCTAATATAGTATTTAACGATCGTCGTTTGCTGCTAATGCAAAAGCTAGCACATGAGTGCCGTGACGCACATGCTAAGCTGCTAACATACCTTCAGTGTGAGTGTCGGTTTATTCAGTCAGCAGTGTATTTCGGTTTGTCTTTGTGTTATTGTAACTTATGGAAGTTCTTGTTTCTTCCTAGAAACCACATCTACACACATGTAGCTTGTTCCTGTTAAATAAGCCTGCTGTTCAAGTTCACTGTTAATAAACGCGCTGAGAAAACTTCTGGTTTCCCTGGTTCTCTGACCGGAACCTACCATCCATATTGGCCGCCTCAACCAGTCGGTATATCCTTTTATTAGTGTAGTGCTACTACAGCGACAGCTCGCTGAAACACGAACAAACATTCTCAAATGATTAAAAACCACTAAGCCAAATGTAAAGTTTAGAGCAGAACATTGACCCAGAGGTTCCCTGAGTGAGCAGATGCTTGACGGCGCACGCTAGCCGCTAGTAATAGCCACTAGCGGCTAGCTTGCTCCGCAGCTTGACAAGTTATATCCATATGAAGATATAAAGTCACCTTATATCTTGTTTGAAATTATTATCGATATTTTTTAAAATATCGATATATCGCCCAGCCCTAGATAGTAATTTATTTATTTTTTTGTATATTGCAGTTATGGTGATAAAATACTTATAAAGATCTTCAGATAAGAAAAGCAGCCCTTGGGTGAAGATTCTTGTTTTTTTTAGTCATTTGTTAGCTGTCTAGCTACACATAGCTATGTGCTGTGAGGACGGCGTACGTTCACTACACGGGAAGTTTCTACTTCACACACTGCCAAATAAACTAAAATATTTCAAAAACTTGAGCTCAGATCTGTCATATTTTTACATTTTGAGAGAGAGAAGTAGCTGAAGAAAGTGATGTATAATATGTGTATGGTATGTAAAAGTTGTGTCATTAAAAGACTGAAAACCGATACCAATATTTTCTGTTATTAAATCTGAATGCAAATATCGGCTGACATTAATGATGGACTGATAATATGAGCATGTCAATATGATTTGTTCTGATCTAATGTGTGATGGATGTAATCTGAAGGTGGTCAGATGGGTGTGTCTCACGCTCGATGTGTGACAGTTGGCATCCCTGGAATCATCATCATCAGACTAAAGACATTTTGCAAATGTTAACATGCCTACTGACACTGGTTTGGGAGAAGCGTCCCCACAAAGAATGTTAAATCTTGGGGTGAAACAGCAAAAATACTGATAAAAACAACAAAGCAGGATTTCAACATCATCAGTGAGTCAAATAAGGCCACACTATAATATAAAACAACACTTTTCTACCACATTTAAGATGATAAATATGAAATATAAACTGAGTATTAAACGTGAAGCTAAAGAAAGGACCGCTTCTTTCCTCTCGTATTACTGCAGGGACTTTATTCTACAAAAATACAGGAATAGGTTTGATTTTGTTTGAGCACCTTAATCAAATACATAAAGTTCCGTTGAACTGAAACACTTTTTACTGCAATTCTGCTCAAAATTGTCAGTATTTATCAAATCTGGGATATTTTTCTATTGTTTTCTGTAAAGGTCTTATTAATCCACCATATAACAGGACATCCTACAGCTGATGGTTTAGTGAACTTTTTAGAGAGTTTCACATGAAACCATGTGTGAATGACACCTTTGTAAATATTCAGATATCTGACAAGCAGGAACCTACCCAGGAAGTCCAGCCACCATGACTCCTGTATTAACAGCAGCTTCCTGTTTGCCATGTCTGTTCAGTTTCTCACCAACCCACCTCTGATAACCACAGCTGAAACATAAAGCGAACTGACCGGTGCAGACCTACTTCTGTCTCGCTGCTCTTCCTGTCGGCTGTAATCTGAGCTGCTGGCTGACAGTCTGAACTGTTGATGCTGATAAATATGTTTTGGATGCGCCTGTTAATGTGGGAATAAGATGCTCTGAACTCTGCCTCTGCTGCAGCATCTTGTACAGAGAATAAACTAGGATGAGCATACGATATATAAAGGCCATAAAGAAATCCTCGTCTAACACAAGGGTAGAGGATCAGGGCTTTGTTGGTCATTTAGCTCAGTGGTTCCCAACCTTTTTCCCTTAGGGATACCCGTGCCTGTGTCAAAGACAAGCCAGGACCCCCCAACCCCACCTCCTACCTGCATACACACATTAAAAGTGATTAATTACAAACTTTATACACACATACAGAGTTATAACACTTACTCAGAGTTTTGATTATACTTGTGGGTGTCTTATTAGGACTTTATAAATGTAATTTTTATAAATATAATCTTGGTAACCTCAACACATCTGCACAGCCACAACTGTTGGGATCCCCTTGGGGGGTCACAGACCCCAGGGTGGGAACCCCTGGTTTAGAGCACTGGTGAATAATGGTGAACATTTATTTTATGGCCTGCAACCCTCATCAGCTTTTTTGGGCTACAGTTTGTACATTGTCAGCAAGCTCTAGGGATGAAAGCATGTCAAAGCCTAAATACTGTCTAACAACTTCATTACACAAGGCTTTTTAAATTTTAAAACCTAAATAATATTGTTGGAAAATATTAGTCTGAAGTGAGAATGGAAGGACTGATTATCAGTGATCTTTGTCAAAAACTAATTCAAATGTAACCTTACCAAGAATTTAGTTAAAGACCCTCTCAAGCTGTAATGTGGATCCATTATCCGACGGTGGCAGGAGACTTAAACCTAATTTATGTTTCTCCGTCTGCTTCAGCACAAAGACACGCAACACCATTTTTATGAATTTTAAAAGGTGCTATGTCAAATACTGGCCATTTACAATTATGATCTGGTAGTGATACAAAATGAATATGACTAGTAAAAGGAAGACAGTGGTCCATTAGAGCAAAGTGAATTCAAGATGAAAAGACAACACAGGTGCTGGTCATAAAATTATGACAAAGTTGATTTATTTCAGTAATTCCATTCAAAAAGTGAAACTTGTATATTAGATTCATTCATTACACACAGACTGATATGTCTCAAATGTTTATTTCTATTATTTTGATGATTATAACTGACAACTAATGATAATCCCAAATTCAGTATCTCAGAATATTAGAATATTGTGAAAGGGTTCTATATTGAAGACACCTGGTGCCACACTCTAATCAGCTAATTAACTCATAACACCTGCAAAAGCCTTTAAATGGTCTCTCAGTCTAGTTCTGTGGGCTACACAATCACGGGGAAGACTGCTGACTTGACAGTCGTCCAAAAGACGACCAAAGAGGGCAAGACACAAAAGGTCATTGCTAAAGAGGCTGGCTGTTCACAGAGCTCTGTGTCCAAGCTCATTAATAGAGAGGTGAAGGGAAGGAAAAGATGTGGTAGAAAAAAAGTGTACAAGCAATAGCGATAACTGCACCCTGGAGAGGATTGTGAAACAAAACCCATTCAAAAATGTGGGGGAGATTCACAAAGAGTGGACTGCAGCTGGAGTCACTAGCTACGTTTACATGGGCACAAGTAATCGGATTGAACGCCCTATCGAATCAAAAATTTGTCATGTAAACATGTCAATTGGAATATTCTGATCCGATTCGGCCTAATCCGAATGAAATTTCATTCCGATTGAGAGAGGTGGTTTTGTCCGATCGTCAATCCGATTGGCGTCCATGTACACAGCCATTCGGATCGTTGGGGTAAAATAATGCCCACTGCGCATGTGTGCAACTTCAGCGTGCCCTCTTTTCGCCTCTGCGCATGCTCAGGACAGATCGAAAACATGGCGGCGGTAACCAGAAGTGGTCTGTTGCGACGCTATTTTTTACTGGAAATACTACGGGAGCTCAATATTACTGAACGTCTCGATGGCCGAACGGCTAAAAATGTCGAGTTATACGTGCATCAAAAGATACAATTTCTCTTCCGGGAAAGACAAGTCTGCGCAAGCTATGGTGCGGGCATCGCGGCGTGATCGGATCATTCCAGTTAGTGTCCATGTAAACAGAGGTTTGGGATTTCTGATCAACCAAGATTTGAATCGGATTGGGGAAATTTGGCGCATGTAAACGTAGCTAGTGCTTCAAGAACCACCACGCACAGACGTATGCAAGACATGGTTTCAGCTGTCGCAGTCCTTGTGTCAAGCCACTCTTGAACAAGAGAGCGTCAGAAGCGTCTCGCCTGGGCTAAAGACAAAAAGGACTGGACTGCTGCTGAGTGGTCCAAAGTTATGTTCTCTGATGAAAGTTCCAGAGTCTGGAGGAAGAGCACAGAATCCACGTTGCTTGAGGTCCAGTGTAAAGTTTCCACAGTCAGTGATGGTTTGGGGTGCCATGTCATCTGCTGGTGTTGGTCCATCGTGTTTTCTCAGGTCAAAGGTCAAACAGGAAGTTTTAGAGCACTTCATGCTTCCTGCTGCTGACCAACTTTATGGAGATGCAGATTTCATTTTCCAACAGGACTTGCCACCTGCACACAGCGCCAAAGCTACCAGTACCTGGTGTAAGGACCATGGTGTCCCTGTTCTTGATTGGCCAGCCAATTCACCTGACCTTAACCCCATAGAAAATCTATGGGCTATTTGTGAAGAGGAAGATGCAATACACCAGAGCCAACAATTCAGAAGAGCTGAAGGCCACTATCAGAGCAACACGGGCTCTCATAACACCTGAGTAGTGCCACAGACTGATGGACTCCATGCCACGCCCCATTGCTGCAGTAATCCAGGCCAAAGGAACCCCAACTAAATAATGAGTGCTGTACATGTTCATACTTTTCAGTTGGTCAACATTTCTAAAAATCCTTTTTTTGCATTGGTTTTAATTGATATTCTAATATTCTGAGATACAAATTTGGGATTTTCATTAGTTGTCAGTTATAATCATCAAAATAATTGAAATAAACATTTGAACTATATCAGTCTGTGCGTAATGAATGAATCTATTATACAAGTTTCACTTTTTGAATGGAGTTACTGAAATAAATCAACTTTGTCGTGATATTCTAATTTTATGACCAGCACCTGTATTCACCATCCAAGTCCCATCTTACAGGTAAACCCCCCGTTTGCCTGGGTTCACCCTATGGCAGGGGTATTCATTTCCAGCCCTGGAGGGCCGGTATCCAGCTCTGCTCCAACACACTTGATTCAGTGGTTGAATCGCCTGTGCAGCAGCTCATCAGGCTCTGCAGAAGCCTGTTAATTACCTGCTGATTGAAATCAGGTGTGTTGAAACAGAATTAAAAATAAAAGGTGCTAGATACCGGCCCTGAGCTACTCCAAAGTGAAGCAGAACCAACTCAAAGAGCTTCTGTGTTTCAGTGGTCTCCCTCAGAGAGCTTCACAGGCGACCAGCACAGCTTCAGACTGCAGAGATCAAAGTCAGGCCTTGTGAGCCCACGCTCTGCTCCTTCGCTGCGGTGGGAGATCAGCAGGGGGTTGATGCTACTGTGGCCTCGAGTCTCCCAGCCCTTCCAACACGTTACATTTCACCTCATTTTGACCAGGCACTGTTATGTTAAACACACAACATTTCCCCCCATTCAACTACCGAAATAAAGTACAGAAATATTAATTTATTACAGATGATCTGTTAGTCCAATCAATACCACAGCTTGCCCTCTTTGTCCAATAATTCCATGATTAACATCCAAACACGAACACACAGAGGACACAACTACAGTTCAGAGTCGAAATGGTCAAACACATATTAACATGAGGCTGAGGCCTTCCCCGGAGCTAGCCGCTTATGCTAGCTGTCAGTCAAATCTAATTATTCATCATTTCAAGCATTTATTTACACTTAAATGGAACTAGGCTGTAAATTTTTATTTCTGCTGTGAAAATGGCATTTTTAAAATGGGAGTCAATGAGGATTTGCTCACTTCTGGTGCCAGCCCCTAGTGGATGAGGGTGGAACTACAGGTTTTGGCACTTCAGTGTGGGAGCACTGTTGGATTCGAGGGGTGCTCCCTTGATCAATCCAAAGGGGTTCAAATGAAGGCAACTGGACTTCTTTGGTTTCTTGAAGATGTTTCGCTTCTCATCCGAGGAGCTTTGTCAATTCTGACTGGAATATACTCAACTCAAATCAACTCAATTTTATTCAGTCATCAAAGTAACTCATGTAGACAGAAACATCTTATCATACATATAGATACATATACTTCTCTACCCCCACAAACATATTTATTCATATACTTATATATATATGATCTATTGTAGTATCTACACATTTCACATACACATACACTGCTCACAAAAATGAAAGGAACACTTTAAAGAAACACATTAGATACATCAGATCTCAATATGAAGTTGGATATCTATACAAATAACGACAGGGCAATATCTTAGGAACAAAAGGATGCCAAGTCTTTTGATGGAAATAAAAGTTTTCAGCCTACAGAGGGCTCAATTGTGTAGACACCCTAAAATCAGAGTGAAATGAAGATGTGGCAGGCTAGTCCATTATTTCAAAAACTTCATTTCTGCAACTCAAAATGCTTTTCAGTATCTTGTGTGGCCCCCACGAGCTTGTGTGCATGCTTGACAACGTCGGGGCATGCTCCTAATGAGACAACAGATGGTGTCTTGTGGCATTTCCTCCCAGATCTGTGTGAGGGCATCCCTGAGCTCTTGTACAGTCTGAGGAGCAACCTGGCACCGCCTAATGGACCCAAACATAATGTCCCACAGATGTTATATTGGGTTTAAGTCAGGGGATGGTGAAGGCCATTCAATTGTTTCAATTCCTTCATCCTCCAGGTACTGCCTGCATACTCTTGCCACATGAGGCCGGGCATTGTCGTGCATTAGGAGAACACCAGGACCTACTGCATCAGCGTAGGGTCTGACAAAGGGTTCAAGGATTTCATCTCGATACCTTATGGCAGTCAGAGCACCATTTCCTAGGCAGTAGAGGTCTGTGCGTCCCTCCATGGATATGCCTCCCCAGACCATCACTGACCCACCACCAAACCTGTCATGTTGAACGACGTTGCAGGCAGCATAACGTTCTCCTTGTCTTCTCCAGACTCTTTCACGTCTATCACAGGTGCTCAGGGTGAACCTGCTCTCGTCTGTAAAAAGTACAGGGCGCCAGTGGCGGACTTGCCAATTCTGGTGTTCTTGAGCAAATGCCAGTGGAGCTCTACGGTGCTGGGCAGTGAGCACAGGGCCCACTACAGGACGTCGGGCCCTCAGGCCATCTTCATGAAGTCTGTTCCTGATTGTTTGGGTAGAGACATTCACACCAGTGGCCCTCTGGAGGTCATTCTGTAGGGCACGAGCAGTGCTCAGCCTGTTCCGCCTTGCACAAAGGAGCAGGTATCGGTCCTGCTGATGGGTTGTGGACCTTCTACGGCCCTGTCCAGCTCTCCGAGAATAACCGCCAGTCTCCTGAAATCTCCTCCATGTTCTGGAGATTGTGCTGGGAGACACATTAAACCCTCTTGCTGCAGCACGTGTGGATGTGCCATCCTGGAGAAGTTGGACAACCTGTGCAACTTCTGTAGGGTTAAGGAATCGCCTCATGCTGCCAGTAGAGATAATTACTCAAGCCAAAACTAGCACCAGTGGAAAACCAGCCAAAAAAGATCAAGAGAGAAACTTGAAATGACCTCCACATGTTAAACCAGTCCTGTTTTGAGGGTTTTGTAATTGTTGCCACTTTAGTGCACCTGTTGTTAAGTCCATGAACACCAATACAGCTGAAAGTGATTAACAATGCCCTCAGCTGCTGAATCAACCAGAAAATTATCAGACAGGTTTCATTGATTTCATGCCAGGCCCAATAAAAAAGTGTTCCTTTAATTTTTGTGAGCAGTGTACATATGGGTGGGTCGATTTTAGAAGTCCAGTTGCCTTCATTCGAACCCCTTTGGATTACCATGACCTGGATGACTGAGAACCTTCACCAGCATATTCCTTGATTAAATATCACTAATGAGCAGCTTGTGACAGAAGAGGAAGAAAAAAACAGAACAGAACAACCAAACACAGAAAGAAATACAGCAACTGAAACAAGAAAAGACCTGACTGACAGTGGGGAAGTGGAGACCAAACAAGTTCTGTCTCTGTGCTTCAAGAGAAATGTTTCCAGACCCCCCCTCCTCTCTCTCTCTTTGTGTGTGTGTGTGTGTGTGGTTGTTTCGGAAAAATCTTAGATTTCTGACTTGCTACTCTTTCTCCAGACTCTAAAGGCTCTCCTCACTCACCACTCCATGACCAGCCAACAGCTTATAGAGAAATTCTTTAAGAGAAAAATAATGGAGCAGGTGAGTTTCAGAGAAGCACCTGAAATGTCTGGGATCTGGTTTATTTGTTGGTTGTTTCTTGTCTCTGTCGTTTCCACCACAGAAGAATTACAGTGGGGAGAAATATGGTGCAGTGACTCTCCTCGCAACCTACAGGAGATCTGACCAAAGACTCAGAGTTGATGTGCTGAATGCACTCAAACTCTTACCAATGGACAGCAACGGTAGGACATCTAGATGTGGGCTCTGTGAACCCGACTTCCCATGTAAGCTAACGTTTTGATGCTCGTCAGGTTTCAGTGACCCCTTCGTGCACCTCTGTCTGGAGCCTAACCACATCTTTCCTGAGGTTGAGCCTCGCTGCACTCAGATCAAAAGATGTGACCTCAATCCTCTTTTTGATGAGACTTTTGAATTGTAAGTTACTGATCTACATCAACATTCTTAGTGTCCACCTACTTATTTGTATTTATATGCAATCCTTTATTTGTGCTAAACTCACTTTTTGTGCAGGCTGTTCCATTTTTACTGTTGAACTCAACAGATTTAGCATTCATGCTTCTTACTGTGCTGTTCTTTAAATGTTCCAAACCTTTAAGATTTTTTTATATAAACTGACTAAACATTTTCTACATCACAGCCTGGTTTCCCTGGACCAGTGCCTTGCTCCAGGAGCTTGCCTGGTGATCACAGTTCTGGACCATGACACCTTGATGACGGACGACTTTGAGGGTGAAGCCTTCTTGGCTCTTGAAGATGTTTCAGGGATTTCTACCAAAGAAGAAGGAGGACAAAGCTTGCAGTCAGATACCTTGTCTGGACAGAAACGCCTGCCTCTGATGCATCCTAAACCTAACGGTGGGTTTGAGAAGAATCAGGATATAGTCTAATAGTCTTGGGGATTGTTTTTTTAGATGATTATGTAACATTCTAATGATTTTTAAAAACACAAACCGGGTGCCGGGGTACAGGCGTTGTACCGGTCTGTCGTGGTGAAGAGAGAGCTGAGGCGAAGGCGAAGCTCTCGATTTACTGGTCGATCTACGCTCCTACCCTCACCTATGGTCACGAGCTTTGGGTAGTGACTGAACGAATGAGATTGCAAATACAAGCGGCCGAAATGAGTTTTCTCCGCAGGGTGGCTGGGCTCTCCCTTAGAGATAGGGTGAGACGCTTGGTCATCCTGGAGGGGCTTGGAATAGATGCTACTCCTCCACATCGAGAGGAGAAAGTTGAGGTGACTCAGGCACCTGGTTAGGATGTCTCCTGGACGCCTCCCTGGTGAGGTTTTCTGGGCACGTCCAACCGGGAGGAGACCCAAAGGAAGACCCAGGACACGCTGGAGAGACTATTGGCACTTACACACTAGCATCAGCTCCGCTCGCCCCAGCCTGGCCACGTTCGTTCCACACTGCCTTAGGAGTGTGGACGTAATTGA